>PVJS01048113.1:0-15180 GCA_004027185.1 Glis glis
ACACCCCTGGCCCTATTTTTTATACTTTATTTTGAAACCGGGTCTCACGAAGTTGCGGAGGGCCTCACTAGGTAGAGAGAGAGAGAGAGAGAGACAGGGAGAGAGAGCAAGAGAGAGCTGAGGCTGGCCGCGAACCCGGATCCTCCGGTCTCCGCCTCCCAAAGTATTGGGAGTACAGCCCGGCTGGCTCCCTTCCGTCTAACATCAGTCTGAGTTCTGCCAGGGGAAAACGCTAGCAGGGGATTGGGAGGTGGCAGGGGAGAGCTGTCAGAGTATTTACACCTGCCCCGTCTTTCCCCACTGAGGTCCTGACCCTCCACGGCAATGGTTCTCAAAGTATGGTCCACGGACTAGCAGGATCTGCGTGACCTGTGTGCTGGTTAAAAATACAATTTCTTGAGCCAGGCATGGTGGTGCATGCTTGTAATCCCAGTACTTGGGAGGCTGAGACTGGAGGATCTGGGTTCGCGGCCAGCCTCAGCTACTTAGTGAGGCCCTCTGCAACTTAGTGAGACTCTGTTTCAAAATAAAGAATAAAAAATAGGGCTGGGGGTGTAGCCGGGAGGTAGAAATGTCCCTGGGTTCAATCCCCAGTACCGCAAAAAAAAAAAAAAAAAAAAAGCCAGTTCTTGGCCCCATCCCAATTCTAGTTTAACACATCTTCCAGGTGGGTCTGATGCTCTGTAAAACCTCTGCCAGTTCCCGGCGGGCAGCGTCCTCCCCATTCCCCGTGGTTACTGGCCTCCTGTAATTCCCAATGGCTCCCAGCTGGGACGCCTTGTAAGCAGCCTTCTCCCTGCCTGTTGGTGCCTTTGTTAAAGTCTCTTGACTTTGCTGCCAGTTCCCTGCTGGCAGCCTGATTACTACACAGAGGGGCCAACTAGGAGCCAGGGCTGGACACCAAAGTAACCAGGGAGAAGGGCGGCCCAGCCAGATGGGGACAGAGGGCCGGGGACACAGTCCCTGCTGGGAGCCAGGCGTGCGCCCGCCAATGCTCACCAGCCTGCCCCCGCGGACGGCTTCTGTGTTTTGCTGACAATGGATTTAGACTCCAAACTGTGCCCTCGCCCCTGTCATAGGTGGACTGATTCCTCTTCCTGGTCACGAAGAATCCTTGCAGGTTCTGCCCCTGGTGTCCCCACACAGATCACCCATCGGGCCACAGTGAGATAGCGGCCTGCAGGAAGGGCACGGAAGTGTGGGAACTGGGACGGCACAAGCAGCTGTGTGATACGGGGCCGGTGGCCTGACCTCTCTGGGCCTCGGGCTCCTCATCCGCACACGGGGATATTAATGCTTTCTGTGTGGTGCGTTGTGGGGGATTAGATAAGGTTAGGTACAGGGGCGGTTCCTAGAAGCACATCTGGCACACAGGAGTCTGTAAACCTGGGAACATCTGCCTTTCACTCAAAGGTGGGACAGGGAAACATTGTGATTGGTCAAGTGAATCAGGTCCAATTTTTTTTCTGTCCTGGGGATGGAATTTAGGGGTGTTCTGTCATTGAGCTATACCCTCGGCCCTTTTTATGTTTTATTTTGAAAGAGAGTCTCACTAAGTTGCTGAGGCTGGCCCTGAACTTGTGATCCTTTCGCTTCAGTTTCCTGAGTAGCTGGGATTACAGGTATGCATTACGGCACCTGGCTCAATTGTCTTTTTTTTGGGGGGGGGAATACTGGGGATTGAATGCAGGGGCAGCTCTTTTTATACATCCCCAGCTCTTTTTTATTTTTATTTTTTGAAACAGGGTCTCACTAAGTTGCTGACAGCCTGGAACCTGCGATCCTCCTGCCTCAGCCTCCCCAACACTGGGATTACAGGTGTGCACCACTGCACCTGGCTTCAGTTGTCTTTGAAGTAAGCTGTGCTCCAGGTCTCAGCCCCGTCTGTCTCCTGAACACTCTCCTGTCTCCCTGACCTTGCACACCTGGCTCCTGTGCTTGGTACTAGGACGTCCATCCTTACCCAGGTTAACCCCCACCCAGCTCAGATGCCACCCTGAAGGGCTGTTCCTCCACCCAACCGCCAGGCAGAGTTCATTGCCATCTTCAGTGCCCCCTGCAAGTTTCCTATGCGTTTCTTTAGTGATGCAGTTGACACAGGTGTGGGGGTCTGTTTCCTCCCCACCCCAGTGCCTGGCACAGGGCGGGGGACTCCAGATGGAGCACTGCATTCAGGATCAGTCTGGGAGAGGACCCCCTTGGGCCTACTCTGTGCGACAGCCACTCTTCCTCTTAGAGCACAGCGCATTCCTTCCTTCCACACACACGGGCGGGGTGCCTGCTGCTGGGCTCCTGGTTGATGCTGGAGAGGCAGGGGTGGACGGCATGGCGCTCTCCCCGAGCTGTGGGCTAGGAGCGGGATGCCTGCGTGCCCGGATGAGGCTAGCACAGAGCAGGGGCCCACAGTGGCCCAGCCGAGGAGCTGAGCTATGGGCACTGGAGGAAGAAGGGCTGACTCCTGGCTGGGGTCGGGGAGACTCACCCAGGGCTGCTGTTTCCTCCTGTCTGGGAACATCTTCCCAGGAGCCACAGCCGGCTGTTAGTATCATGATAGCTACTGGTGGTGAGCAGGGTGATCCCACACGGAAAGCCCTACCTGGCTCCTTGCTTACATGTCTATGGGTCTCCATTCTTGCTTCTTAAAAAACACCGCCCCATGCCAGGCGTGGTGGTGCACTCCTGTAATCCCAGTCCTAGGGAGGCTGAGACAGGAGGATCACAAGTTTGAGGCCAGCCTTAGCAACTTAGTGAGACCCTCAGCAACTTTGTAAGACCCTGTTTCAAAATAAAATATAAAATAGAGCTGGGGGAGTCACTCAGAGGTAGAACATCCCAAGGTTCAATCCCCAGGACCACAAACAAAACAAAACAAAACAAAACAAAACAAAACAAAACAGAAAACCGCTGCTCCTCACTACCCTGAGAGATGTTTTAGAAATCGAAATCAAAGGGAGACCCATTTGACGGCCACCGTGTTTGGGTGATGCCGCTGGCAAGGTCAGGGCAAGGTCAGGGATGCTAGACATCCTACAAAGCCCCAGACAGTCTGGTACAATGGAGAGCTGTTGAACCTTGCACATGACTCTCCTGTGCCCTGCCTGACATTCAAGTAGGTGAAAAACCTGTTCATAATTATCGGAGCCTAAAACCTAATTCTGTGTAATATGTAAACAGGAAAGTATTTTTTTGCCCGATCTTAATAAACACTGAACTTTCCAGGGGAGCTATTATTGTGTAAATCAAAGAAGAATGTGCTTTGCTTTGTTTGAAACCTCCCCCAGGGTTGTTCAAGTGTTGGAAAGTAGGTCACTGGTGGCAACAGTGTTGATCAGACCTGAACACCCAACTCACCTTTCCTTCCTTGGTCTGAGTATACTACCATTGCATTCCTATTTATTTAATCCTTTTTTTTTGTGGCACCGGGGGTTGAACCCAGGGGCATTCTACCTCTGAGCTACACCCCCAGTCCTATTTATTTTTTGTTTCAAAACAAGGTCTTGCTAGGTTGCTGAGAGTCTCACTAATTTGCTGAGGCTGGTTTTGAACCTGAGATCCTCCTGTCTCAGCCTTCCAAGTACTGGGATTATAAGCATGCACCACTGCACCTGGCTAATCCTTATTTTAAAATGTCAAAAATATAGACAAAACATTGGCAGTCTGTAAGTTTTGAAGCAAACCAACAGAGATTACAGTGAGTGCAAAGGAGAGATGGGTGGGCTGTAGGATGTTGAAGACCTTGAAGATACGAGCTTATTTATTTATTTTTGGTGCTCTATCACTGAGCTACATCTGACCCTTTTTATTTTTTATTTTGAGATAGGGTTTTGCTGAATTGCTCAGGTTGGCTTCAAATTTGCAGTGCTCCTGCCTCAGCCTCCTGAGTAACTGGGATTGCATCGTCATGCCTGGCTTTGGAGCTCTTTTGAGAGGGAGGCCAGGGAAGCCTTCCTATGAGGTGAGGGGGTGCTGAGAGCTGAAGGGTGTTCAAAGAACCAACAGTAGCTGGGCATGGTGGCACACGCCTGTAATCCCAGTACCTGGGAGGCTGAGACTGGAGGATCGCAGGTTCAAGGCCAGCTTCAGCAACTTAGTGAGACCCTCAGTAACTTAGCGAAACCCTGTTTCAAAATAAAAAACAAAAAGACTGGGGTTGTAGCTCATGGGCCAGAATACCCCTAGGTTCAATCTCTAGTACAAGCAAAAAAAAAAAAAAAAAAAAAAAAAAGAACCAGTACTGCCACGGCCCTGAGGCTGCAATAGCTGGGCATGTCCCCCAGAGCTGCCAGAACACTGGTGTCACTGGAGTCCAAGTGAGTGACAGGGAGAGTGCCAGGGATCGAGATCAGAGAGGTGAAGACGGCCTTGAGCTCAGAGGAAGGATTTTATTCTATGGAAAGTCGTAGAGGGGATTAAACAGGGAGGGGTCACTTGCTCGAATGACCTCTTAAAAAGGTGAGACTCAGACCTCAGCTGGGGGAATACAAGATGAGCCTGGGATATCTTGGGGTTCCTGAAATATCAACAAAACAAAACAACAACCACAAAAATGAAAGACATGCTCAGAAAATGATGGGGGCGTGTTGAAAGAACCCAGAGGTTGGTCGACTCCAAGGAGCTCCCAATGGCCAAGTCTGGGCCAATCGTGCAGCACAATAAAAAGTGGTCATAAGCTGGGTGTGGTGGCGCACGCTTGTAATCCCAGTACTTTGGGAGGTGGAGACCGGAGGATCTGGGTTCGCGGCCAGCCTCAGCTCTCTCTCTCTCTCTCCCTGTCTCTCTCTCTCTACTTAGTGAGGCCCGCCGCAACTTGGTGAGACCTGGTTTCAAAATAAAGTATAAAAAATAGAGCCGGGGGTGTAGTGCGGAGGTAGAATGCCCCTGGGTTCAATCCCCGGTACCACACACACACAAAAAAGTGGTCATCATGACCTAAAAATCAGAGGTCAGAATCTCTATGTTTTTGTACTGATATAAATAATAAATAGATAAGGGACAACTCTTCACTGTGGGAGACTGAATTGATTAATATAGAAGAAATGATGGACATAGAATCCTTTGGCAGACGCCGCCATGATAATTGCTTCCGGCAAGCACCATCAGTAGTCACTACATTTGTATGAATGAGAAAGGATAGTTGCATAGTCTCAAACTATCTCTCAACAAGACGTCTTGCCACCAATCTTCTTTGTTGAAGCGTAGAAAAGAAACCTTACTCTAAAGCCGGGCTTGACTCTCTTTCTGCGCTTCCTGGCTGCTAGGAGCGGAGCAGCTCTCCTCCGCCACGACATCCTGCTCCACCTCAGGCCCAGGGCAATGGAGCTGGCCCACCATGGACCGAGACCTTTGAAACCATGATCACAAGAAGCCTCTACTCCATTTGTGGAAGAATCACTACTTCTTCTTCTCTAGGGCGACCTGTGGCCTTAGATTTGGCTCTCAGCCAGTTCCTTGTTCTCAAACACTCAGCTCTGCCTCTGGTTATCAGGATTTCTAGACACTTCCTTATGATTCCTGACATCTGAATCTAGCTATTGACCTCAAGCTTTATTTACAGAGATTACATGTTGTGTCTTTTCATTTAAAAAAAAAAAGAAGTTAAGCTGGTGTGGTGGTGCATGCCTGTAATCTCAGTACTTGGGAGGCTGAGATAGGAGGATCACAGGTTTGAGGCTAGCCTCAGTAACTTAGTGAGACCCTGTTTCAAAATAAAAAATTAAAAAAGGGAGGGTGGTGTAGCTCAGAGGTAGAAAGCCCTTGGGTTCAATCCTCAGTACCCCCTCTCCCCCATATACACACAATTAAAGCAGGGATTGGCAACCTTCTTCTATAGGGGGCGAGAGAGTAAACATGTTGGACTTTATGGGCCACACGATCTCAGTGCCAACCACCCACCTCTGTCCTCGAGGCGTGAAATCACCATACACAATATGTAAACAAACAGGCAGGGCTGCGAGCTAATAGAACCTGATGTACAGACGCTGAAATTAGAATTCTGTAGAATTTTCTTATGTCAATGAATATACTTCTTTTGACCTTCCCCCCAGCTCTTTAAAAATGTAAAAACCATCTGAAGGTCCTGGGCGGCACAAATACAGGCAGGCAGGCAAGGTTTGGCCTTCCAGTCCTAGTTTGCTAATCCTTGCCCGAGAGTACAAGCAGAGGAGGTCCAAATGTCTTCTCCTGTTGCCTTCAGACCTACCTGGAAAGCCAGGATTCAATTTAGAACATGCCTGTACATGCCATATAGAAGATGCTGTCTCTATGTGGCCTCCAGCCCAGGCCCAACCCTCTTCTCTTTTCAGGATTTTGGAAATACTGAGGCAGAAGGAGCTGTCCATTCCTTCACTGTTGGCTCAGTACCAGTACCTTGTAGGTCCTCAGTACTCTGCCTGAGTGATTGGAATTTCAACCTCCATAAGACAGTGAAACGAGATTGTCAGAACATCCCAACAGCAGGGGACTTCTACACAGTCATCACCTTTGGGTCCTGGAGCAAAGGAACCTGCCTGGAGTCCTACATCTCAAAGGGCCTGCTTTGCCTGTGTCACGAGTGAGCTACGTTATTAACATAGACCAAACACGTTTGTGTCTTTCCATGATGTCAGAACTTACTGAAGTCGTTCGTTGCTCTTCACCATGTACTCGTGGGTCACCTGGAAGCCAGAGACCAGGCCATCAAGAGTTCTCTTATTCTAATCTTAATTTCTAATATCTGTAATAGGCAACTCATGCATCATTCACACAATGATATATCTGTAGGGCCAGAGGTGGCTTCTTCTATGCGGCCGTGTTCAGGGATGTTCTAAATTGAACCCTGGCTTTCCAGGTAGTTATGAAGGTAACAGCGTAAGACATATAAATGACTAGCTTGTTAGTTTGACTTATAGTTTAAATATTTAGCCATGTGGTATGTGGGCTTCCATTTGTACCCTTCCCTTGAACCCCGCAAATGTTAGGGGTGGGTCTGCCTGCAGTGGAGATATAGCTTTGAATGAAGGTGGGGGAAGGGCCTTGTTCCAAGTGGCCAGAGCCCATCTTGTGCATCTCTTCTCTGCTCTATGTTCAGTGACGCCATGTTGGTAGGTTGAAGTTCACCAACGTAGGAGTATTTACACTGTGGAAATTGTCAAATACTATCAATTATAGTTTTTTTTTGGTTTGTTTGTCTGAGCTCTAGTTGCTAAGCATTTACAGCACATGGAAAGAATTTAGTTTCTTAAAAAAATTTTTTTATGGTACTGGGGATCAAACCTAGGGTCATTTTGCCAGTGGGTCACACCCCCAGACCTTTTCTTTTTATTCTTTTTTTGCAGTACTGGGGATTGAACTCAGGGGCATTCTACCTCTGAGCTACATCCCCAGCGCTATTTTTTAGTCTTTATTTTGAAACAGGATCTCACAGAGTTGCGGAAGGCCTCACTAAGTAGCCGAGGCTGGCTGCGAGCCTGGATCCTCCTGTCTCAGCCTCCCAAGTACTGGGATTACAAGTGTGCACCACCATGCCTAGCTCATTTTACTGCTCACTGGCCTTGAACCTGTGATCCTTCTGTCTCTGCCTCTCAAGTACTGGCAAGAATTTATTTATTTATTTATTTTTGTGGTACTGGGGATTGAACCCAGGGGCATTTTTCCTTTGAGCTACATCCCCAGCCCTATTTTTTATTCTTTATTTTGAAACAGGGTCTCACTAAGTTGCAGAGGCCTCACTAAGTAGCTGAGGCTGGCCGCGAACCTGGATCCTCCTGTCTCAGCCTCCCAAGTACTGGGATTACAAGCGTGCGTCACCACGCCCAGCTACTGGCAAGAATTTAATTTCTTATCTGAGATTCTCTTCAGGAGATGCCTTTAGCAGAAACATGCGGCTGTGAGGGAGCATACTGAATCCCTCACGAAGGTTCCAGAGTGAGCCATACCCCAAGCCCGGCAGAATTCCCATAGAGGTTTCACTCCAAACTGTTGCTACTAATTTTTTTTTTTTTTGCAGTACTGGGGATTGAACCCAGGGGCATTCTACCACTGAGCTACACCCCCAGCCCTATTTTTTATTCTTTATTTTGAAACAGGGTCTCACTAAGTTGCAGAGGGCCTCACTAAGTAGCTGAGGCTGGCCACGAACCTGTTTCAGCTTCCCAAGTACTGGAATTAGAAGCGTGCGCCACCACGCCTGACTGTTGCTACTGATTTTGATGAGCTCTAGCAAGGCTCAGGCACTCCCACCACCATATATTATGTTTGTAGAGTACTTGTAGATTCAGATAAGTACACAAAATGACTTTTATGGTTAATCCCTGGATTCCTTTCCTTGAAAACAAAACACACACAAAAAACCCCTGTGGTTTTCCTCCTTTTCTTTTACGTGCCTGCCCCCTGGTGGTCAATTTGGAAATGTGCAGATAGATTCCTATCTAGGTCACAGTTTCTAGAAGAGGGTTCAAAAACTCAAGTCATCCTCTGGTCTCAGCCTCCCAAGCACTGGTATTACAGGCGTGCGCCACCACTCCTGGGTTTATTCATACTCTTTTTAGCTAGTGAAAGGAATCAGAATCAGAAAGAGCGTCCAATGAAGGTCTGTTAATTATTGAAGCAATACAGATCCTAAGATTTTGATGCCAAAGAAATCAAAGGTAGCCGGGCATGGTGACTCACGCTTGTAATCCCAGTACTTGGGAGGCTGACACAGGAGGATCGCAGGTTCGCAGCCAGCCTCAGCTACTTAGTGAGGCCCTCCGCAACTTAGCGACACCCTGTTTCAAAATAAAGAATAAAAAGTAGGGCTGGGGGGTGTAGCCCGGAGGTAGAATGCCCCTGGGTTCCATCCCTGGTACCACCAAAAAAAAAAAAAAAAAAAAAAAAAAAAACCACCCAAAAAACAAAACACCTCAAGTCATCTCCTGGGGCCAGGCAGGAAGTGTAGAGGAGAGAAGATGGCAGGATATGAGGAGCATGGGGAGTTGTGGGGTGTACTGGAGAGCTCATGCCCTGTCCCAATGGGAATGACCTGATTCAGTGCTTACCTCTAGACTGTGAGTGTAGAGAAGAGGTGGCGAGAAGAGGAGTCTAGAGCCCTGTAGCTGAGAAATGGAGGTCTTCTATTTGACCTTCACCATGCTGACCCAGTGTTTCAAAATAATTAAGTTAATTGCACACATGAAAAATATTTATTCTCAGCTTTTCTTGCAAACATCCGAATATCAGCACTTCCAAGTTTACACTCCTATTTGACAACAATCTGGAGATGCTAATGACGGTTCAGAGCACTTTTGAAAATGACAAGTGACATTTAAGAACGAGTCATTGTGATTTTCCTAGGCAAAGCAAGAATTACCTCTAAAATGTCCTAAACAAACATGGCCATCTGTTTTATGCTTTAGAAATTCCAGAAATGGCTGGGAGTGTAGCTCGGTGTCACAGCATTTGCCTAGCAATCGTGAGGGCCTGGTTTCAACCCGCAGCACCACAAAAACAAACAAATAAACAAACCAACAACAAACTATACAGAGCAATGCCATACATGGTGGCACATGCCGGTAGTCCCAGCTACTTGGGAGGCTGAGGCAGGAGGATCCCTTGAGCCCAGGAGTTCAAGACCAGCCTGGGCAAGAGAGTGAGACCGCATCTCAAAAAACAAGCAAAAAAAAAAAAAAATCCAGAAATGAGGAATTTTTTTTTAAAGTTGCTTTAAAATTTTTAATTAGGTAATATTTTATAAACAAAGTCACACACACACCATGAGATATACAGAATAATAAACAGCCTTCTCTCCACCACTGCTGTATGATCCCAGTTGAATTCTCTCTCCGACCCTTCATCATCACTGTGGGTAAATACCATTCGGTTATCTTTATCATTCCCTTGCTGAATTCTTAATGATTCTAATGATTTGTTCATAGTTATTTGGGGTTTTCTAAGTAGGCAACCAATTTATCTGAGAAAATTAACTCTTTTCCTTTCCAATCCTTACCTGTTGCTTTTTCTTTCTTTTTGATACTGGGGGTGGAACCCAGGGGCATTCTATCTCCGAGCTACACCTTCAGCCCTGTTTTATTTTTTATTTGGAAACAGGGTCTCACTAGGTTGCTGAGAGCCTCACTAAGTTGCTGAGTCTGGCTTTGAACCTGCGATCCTCCTGTCTCAGCCTCCTAAGTACTGGGATTACAGGTGTGCACCACCATGCCCGTGGGCTTACCTGTTGCTTTTTCTTGACTCATGGTACTGACTAGGATCCCTGATTCAACATTGCTGAGAAGTGTAGGGGCATCTTTGTTTTATTCTTGATTAAAAAAAAAGCTTCTGTTTCATTATTAAGTATAATATTTGCTGTAGCTTTTGATAGGCATACTTTATCAGGTTAAATAAATTCCCTCCTGTTCCTAGTTTGCTGAGAATAGCAATTACGAATGAATTATGAATGAGTGTTGAATGTGATCAAATGATTTTTTCTGCATCTATTAAGATGATCATATGTTTAATATTTTATTATAGAGATTTTCAAATGTACACAAAAGTCGAGAGACACACTACCCAGCTTCAGTGATTATCAAGTTACTGCCAGTCTTGTATCTCTCATCCCTCCACTTTTTTTTTGTTGTTGTTGTTGCAGTATCTGAAAGTAACCCAGGCATCTTATCACTTGGTGATAAGAAGCATAGCCACAGACCCACCCGTGATCATGTTCCTTCAAACAATATTAAATAATTATCATTTATTTGTCATCTAATATCCACTCCGTGTTCATTTTTCCCCTGATTTTCCGAACTATTGTATTATCACTGTGACACAAGAAGATGCACACATTTCACTGGGTCAGCACGTTTTTGAAATCTAACTCCTTAAAAGTTCTTATTTCTAGCCGGGCGTGGTGGCGCACGCTTGTAATCCCAGTACTTTGGGAGGCGGAGACCGGAGGATTCGGGTTCACGGCCAGCCTCAGCTCTCTCTCTCTCTCTCTCTCTCTCTTCCCCTGTCTCTCTCTCTCTCTCTACCTAGTGAGGCCCTCCGCAACTTCGTGAGACCCGGTTTCAAAATAAAGTATAAAAAAATAGGGCCGGGGGTGTAGCGCGGAGGTAGAACGCCCCTGGGTTCAATCCCCGGTACTGCAAAAAAAAAGTTATTATTTTTTATTTATTTACTTATATATTTATTTATTTATTTATTGTGGTACTGGGATTGAACCTAAGTGCATTCTGTCTCTGAGCTACACCCATAGCCCTTTTTATTTTTTAATTTTGAAACAGGCTCTTGCTAAGTTGCTGAGATCCTCGCTAAGTTGCTGAGGCTGGTATTGAGCCTGCAATCCTCCTGTCTCAGCCTCCCAAGTAGTGGGATAACAGGCATGCACTACAACGCCTGGCTTTCATTATTATTATTCTTATTATTCTTCTCATTTTTTTTTTTTTGCCGTACCGGGGATTGAACCCAGGGGCATTTTACCTCCGCTCTACACCCCCGGCCCTATTTTTTATACTTTATTTTGAAACAGGGTCTCACGAAGTTGCGGAGGACCTCACTAAGTAGCTGAGGCTGGCCGCGAACCTGTGATCCTCCGGTCTCCGCCTCCCAAGTACTGGGATTACAAGTGTGCATCACCACGCCCGGCCATTATTATTTTTCATGCTCAAATTATGCCATCTTTGGCCAGTGGGAACTCCTTCCGGTTGGCTCCAATATGCTGTCAACATGGCACCCAGAGTCCTTGATAAATTTTCTTAATTTATGATAGGACAAGATGTATCAGGCTCTTCTTGTACATTTCCTCCTTCCAAAGACATGGACATAGTCATTTTTCCAAAGAGCTTTTCCTTTAAATGGTAATGATATTTAAAAGCCATAATTTGGGGGCTAGGGGTATGTTTGTGTTTATCGCATCTACATCTTTTCAAAATAATACAGCTGGGTGTGATGGTGCACGCTTGTAATCCCAGTACTTGGGAGGCTGAGACAGGAGGATTGCAGGTTCGTGGCCAGCCTCAGCTACTTAGTGAGGCCATCTGCAACTTAGTGAGACCCTGTTTCAAAATAAATAATAAAAATAGGGTTGGGGGTATAGCTTGGAGGTAGAATGCTCCCGGGTTCAATCCCCAGTACTGCAAAATAATAATTAATAATAATAATAATAATACCAGTGTTATAACTTACAACAAGACTACTGAATTTAACTTTTTTTTTGGTGGTAGTGGGGATTGAGCCCAGGGATATTCTACCTCTGAGTTACACCCCCAGCCCTTTTTATTTTTATTTGTTTTGGTACTGGGGATTGAACTCAGTGGTATTCTACCTCTGAGCTGCACCCCAACCTTTTTTTTTTTTGTGGTACCAGGGATTGAACCCAGGGGCATTCTACCTCCGAGCTCCACCCCCAGCCCTATTTTTTATTCTTTATTTTGAAACAGGGTCTCACTAAGTTGCGGAGGGACTCACTAAGTAGCTGAGGCTGGCCACGAACCTGGATCCTCCGGTCTCAGTCTCCCAAGTACTGGGATTACAAGCGTGCGCCACCATACCCGGCTTCCTTTTTTGTTTTTGAAACAGGGTTTCGCTAAGTTGCAGAGGACCTCACTAAGTTGTTGAGGCTGATCTTGAACCTAGGATCCTCCTGTCTCAGCCTCCCAAGTACTAGGATTACCAGCATGTGCCACCACACCCAGGTCTGAATGTAATTTTGATTCCCTTCCCCCCCCCCCCCCAGTTTTGGGGATCGAACACAGGGCCATTTTACCACTAAGGTACATCCCCAGCCCTTTTAATTTTTATTTTGAGACAGGTTGTTGCTAAGTTGCCCAGGTTGGCCTCAAACTTGTGATCCTCCTGCCTCAGTCTCCCAAGTAGCTGGGTGATTTGTTTTATTTTTAAATGATTATAAATTTGTATATGTTTTCTAGTTGAGTAATTTTATTAATATAAATCTTTCTGGGAATATATTCACTTCATGTTTTGAAATTTACTGCGATCCTCCTGTCTCAGCCTCCCAAATTTACAGAATTATGGAATATACACACAATGGAATTATACTCAGCAATAAAGAAGAACAAAATTATGTCATTTGCAGGAAAATGAATGGACCTGAAGAATATTATGTTAAGTGAGATTAGTCAGTCACAGAAAGTGAAGGGTCTTATGTTTTCTCTTATATGTGGAAGCTGGGGAGTAATTGGGATACCAGAGGGACTTTAGACTATGAAGGAGAAACCCCAGTGGATAAGGGAGGTGGTCTGGGGTGGGGGTAGGGAGAGGAAGAATTAATAAGGGGATCACTTCCACTGATATTATGTACATGTGTGAGGATACCAATGCCAATCTCAACATCCTGTATGGGGAAGGGGAGAGGGGGAGGAGCGGGGGAGAGCCCGCCAAGTGCTGCGTGCCTGTGTGTCATTATCACTAGGAACTACATTATGATGTGAGGCTGTAAGATTATAATGCATTAATAAAAGTATATAAACCCAGAAATTTACTGGTTCAAAATTGTCCACAATATTTTCTGATTCCTTTACTCTTTTTTGTTTTTTTTTTTTGCGGTACCAGGGATTGAACCCAGGGGCATTCTACCTCCGTGCTACACCCCCGGCCCTATTTTTTTATCCTTTATTTTGAAACCGGGTCTCATGAAGTTGCAGAGGGCCTCACTAAGTAGAGAGAGAGAGAGAGAGAGAGAGAGAGAGAGAGGGAGGGAGAGAGAGAGAGAGAGAGAGAGAGAGAGAGAGAGACAGGGAGAGAGAGAGAGAGAGAGAGAGAACTGAGGCTGGCCGTGAACCCGGATCCTCCGGTCTCTGCCTCCCAAAGTACTGGGATTACAAGAGTGCGCCACCACGCCCGGCCTGATTCCTTTACTCTTAAAGTTTATTTAAATTTTTATTTTTAAATAATTTCAAAGTTAAAGAAAAAATGATAATACATTAAGGAACTTCTGTATATTCCTCACCCAAACTCACCCACTATTAATTTTTGTCATATTTGCTTTACCACCCTTCTCTTTCTTGGGTGTACGTATGTATGTATGTATATATGTTTTTCCCCTTCCTTTTTCTTGCCCCCCTTGAATCCTAAGAGTAAGTGCAGACAGAATGCTCCTTCAATCTTTTTTTTTTTTTGGGCAGTACTGGGGATTGAACCCAGGGGCATTCTACCTCTGAGCTACACCCCCAGCCCTATTTCTTTTTAATTCTTGATTTGAAACAGGGTCTCACTAAGTTACAGAGGGCCTCACTAAGTAGCTGAGGCTGGCCGCGAACCTGTGATCCTCCTGTCTCAGCCTTCCAAGTACTGGGATTACAAGTGTACGCCACCACGCCCAGCTTCCTTCAAATCTTAAGGGATGTTAAGTATTTATTTCCTAAGACTGTTGCTGGAAGAGGTCCAAGGAGTTCCTGGAGAGGGTGGGACCTCAACTCAGGACTTTTTTGACAAGTGTCACAGAAATGAATGGAAGGGTGTGTCAGTTAGAGAAACATTTATTTAGGAGAGCAAGGGTTCACATTCTAGGGAGAATGCGGGCCATCCCCAGAGTGAGAGATGCTTTTGGGGTTCTCGGCTCCTCGTCTAAAGGACACTTGGTGAGGGGTAGGCATGGGAAGGTTTGTGAGGAGGAGTCTGCCCGGTGGTCACAGGAAAGTTGGTGTGGCTGCTTGTCCTCAGGATACCCAAGATGACTGGTCTCCATTATCTGATCGATAGATCCTGCTGGGAAGTCCTTCAAATGTAAGTTTCTTAAAACACCGGTATCTCTCTTTGCCTAATCTGCTTATCGCATGCCTAATTAGCCGCGCACAAAGGTAATTTTCATAAGTGAGTGTATTTACAATAACTCTAAGATTTATAGATTTCCCAGAACTGTGGGAGTGACAGGACCGGGAAAAGAACTAAGTTGGGGAGTGGCAGGGCTGGAAAGACTGCGGAACTTCAGATTGAAATTGATTCCCTTGTCTTTCCTTTGATCTCTTTCCCACCTATTTTTGAATTTCTTCTGTGCTACTTCAAGACCAAGGGTGCTTTCCTGATATAACCACAGTAGAGTTAATGAAATCAGGAAATTTAACATTTATCTCTGAGTTAGACAGTTTGACATATCTAATGCAGAGTCCACATACCTTTGCTAGTCTTCTAGAGAATGAGTTTTTCTTTTCTTTTCCTTCCTTCCTTCCTTCCTTCCTTCCTTCCTTCCTTCCTTCCTCCCTCCCTCCCTCC
>PVJS01048114.1:0-15179 GCA_004027185.1 Glis glis
TATAATAGTACATCTAAGTTGGTTTTTAATAATTAGGGTAGACATCAAAATTTGATGAAAACAACTATACAGTATGGAAAGAATAAATAATAGTGGACAAATCCAACTGGAATTCACATTATAAAAACTTTGCATGTCTGTGTATAGGTTATTATGCATTAAATATAAACACAGACACATTTAAAATTTCATCTATACATGTTGATTTTTTTCTAGAAATAAAATTGATATCAAAACCCCTCAATATTGTGCCAAAATAAAAAAACATAATCTTTATCACAAATAACTACAACTTCCTTGACCATATATTCAATATTTACACAAGATGATTTTACAATTCCAAAGGTCAGGTTCTATTTGCTTCTTCCTTCTTGCTGAAGTGGGCACCCAAGTGTGGTCACTTTGGGTCCTGACAATTCCTCTGCTGCTCTAATAAGTGATATGATATAATGCTGCTTCTGGCCAGATTGGGAGTCTAGTGTAGACGGAGAGATTCACACAGCCTGAAGAGGCTTGGCTTTCTGCTCCTGTCATGTCTGGTACTTGAAATTTCTATTATTGCTGAAAAATATCACCTACCCTTATGGCAGTTCTGGAACTAGTTTTCCCTTGTCAAGATTAGTATTTCAGTTACATTTTTTACTCACTTCTATGACTTCTGTGATGTTGAAGTAAATTTTTGTTAATAAAAACACTGCATTTTAATGAGCCCAATTAAAACTTGGGTTCTGTATTTAGAGGGGTAAAAGATATTTCTTGTCCCAAATGTCTCTTTATTGTCAAACATTTTCTTTTCAAAAGTAAAGTTGTAAACATGCTTATCTCATGACAGATAAACATATGGTCGTTTTGCTCAAAGGAGATAAACAGCTGCTGTACCCTATGCTGGGAGGTACCACAATATTTGAGACTGCATTGATAATAATAGTAGTTCTTCTAAATAATTGATATGATTGTATTTAATCAATACATGCAGTGATTGAGTACTTCTGGAAGTTACCAAAGTTTTAGATGTTCTTGTTGTAGTTATCTTTTCATTAAAAATTAAATTGAATTTTTAAATTAAAGCTATCATTTTGGGGCAGTATGTAATGTAAGCTAAGGTATGGAAAATTGTAAGAACAGAGATTTGAAAACTGCAAGGAAAGCAACTTTAGAAATATATCATTTTGATGAAGTTTGTAGAAAGCAAAGCAGAAACGTGGAAGTATCTTTTCATGCCTGTCATTTCCAATATATCTTGCAGTTAAACTTCAATTTATCACTATTCATCATCTCTTTGCACTCAATTTTTAGAAAAGTACATTTGACACGCAATAAGAATTATTTTTATTCTTCTTTCTTGCAGGCAATTTCCCCTGACCTTTTTAATTTCTTCAACCTAATATTTTAAGTTTATTTATGGACTAATAAAAAATATCTCTCAGTGGTGGGGATAATGTCAGATGGTGACCTTCAGTTATATATGTGGAGTCCAATTAATTTTTTTATGTAGAAGCTCAATGTTTGACTTGGGTTTCATATCTTGTTTCAGTCAGCAAGATATGTTGCTGCTGTGACCCAAAATACCTGATGACAATAACTTAGAGGAAGAAAGACTTATTTGCTCACAGTTTTGGAGGTTGCAGAGGTTTCAGTCCATGTTAGGCCAGGTCATGTCTGTAGATTTCAGGGCATGGAAGTGGGAAACAGAGAGAGCAAGAAAGTATCCTATAGCCATACATATAGTCCTTTGGGCCACACCGCAGTGACCTGTCTCCTCCAGCCACACCCTACCTGTCTATGTTACTACTTAATAAACCCATTAATCCATCAATGGATCATCCACTGATGAGATTAGAATATCATGATTCAGTTATAAAACCTCTGCACATCAATATATGAGCTCTTCCAGGGGATATTCTATGTCTAACCCATAACATATCTGTTTTAAGAAAT
Source organism: Glis glis (assembly GCA_004027185.1). Lineage (NCBI taxonomy): Eukaryota > Metazoa > Chordata > Mammalia > Rodentia > Gliridae > Glis > Glis glis. The sequence continues at coordinate 1,939 of PVJS01048114.1, forward strand.
GTCTATGTTCATTCTATTGAAATGTCTTAAACTCTAAATCTTAATATTTGCATAGTAAAAACTATATAAAAACTAAATCAATATTACATAATACACTTAGGTAAATATGACTTGATGAATAATATTCAAAGTTGTAAGTCAAATGCTAAAAAGTTTATTGTCTTCATTCTGATATCATGTTTAGGATAGTAAGTGCAATAATAAAAAATGAGCCGTGCATCCACAATACCCAATAATCATCCTGCATTAGTCATATTTCCCTTATAATATGATGAGATATTGTTTTTATTTTTTAAATTAATTACACACAAATTTTTTTCTACTGCACAACATCCTCTGGAATGAGATAAAAGATACACCAAAAGAAATATTTTAAGGTAGGTCATAAGGTATGTATGTTTTAAACTGTTTTAAAAGAACAGTAGGATGTATAAGAGGCATCTGATAATATTAGTTGTCATTTTCTCATGTTTTTGTTTATCTGATTTTTCACTCATTTTTCAGGAACATAAAGTAGATTTAATTCCTGTTTGCTATACACCATTAATATTTGATAATAAATTAGCTAAGCGTGGAAAAATCCATGAGAATCAATGTTGGCTTAAAATGTTTTTGATTATATAACAAGAACTCCATAAAATAAGGTGTTAAATTTTATTGATATCCTTTAAACTTATTCATATGTGTTTCAATGATGTGTGTATGATATGTGTGCAACAAATTCAGAGATGTCATACAATCTACCATAAATTATTTCCTTATTTGCATTGTGGGGATGAAACACTGTAGGGATGATTCTATTGCACAATTTATATAAAACTATTTTTATAGTTACAAGTACATATTTTAAAACTAATGAATGATATATATTTTATGACAAACTTTATTATAATTGTAAACATATTTGACATAAGACAATAAATACTATTAAACTATATTTTTAAAATATGTAAATGTTGAATTAGAAGATGTTTATTATAATTTATTAGATACGTTATACTCTTACTTAGAGATAGTATCAAATTGCTAAGTGGTTAAGAATATGAAGCTGAGGGTAGGGGAATCTGGAGGGAAACTCACCAAGTGCTGTGTGCATGTATTTTTTTTATCACTTTGATCCTCAATATGATGTATAATTATATACATTATACATCAGGTATATATATATATATATATATATATATATATATGAAAGATTAAATGGGTTTTAACTTATGACTCTGACAACTATTATGACTAAAGCTTCAAACTTGTGACTATGGAGAATTCTTTTAACCTCTCTGCCTTAGTCTCAATCTTCATAAAATGGGCCCAGCAATTATACCTATAATATTGTACTCAGGATTACCTTGAAGTAATGGAGAGAGAGAGAGAGAGAAAGATTATACAGATATATTTATGGAAGCTTTTTTATTCTGTATGTTATTCCTCAAGATTTTGTTGCTCTTGATCATTCAAAAGTTTCTTTTGTAGGGAAATTTAAGGAGAAAATATGTGTTACTGCCTTTTGAAAACTGAAGTAACTATCCTTGATCAATATAAGTCTTGAGAATAGACATTGAAAGAGCAAATGGATATACTGCTGTTTTCACTACAAATGGATCATAGAAGAGATTTTGCAGAATAGCACTCAGCACACGAGATCCTGGCAAGTATATATAAATTCCCTTCAGCATTTCTGTTGTCAGTGTGAAGTCTGCTTAAGTGCACAATTTCATGGTTGACTGGTCATTGTCCTTGGTTGGATTTATTTTCAGTGATGGTAAAAAGATCATTGGTTTTCCAGTTTCTGCTCAGTAGTCATAAATCTATATGGAAAATACCAATTCCAGAGAGGTCTCAAACTTTAGATTTCCTGTGTATCTCTAAGGCAATAGTGCAACAATCTTAAGCTCATCAATATTGCTTAACTCAACTTATAAATTAGCTTCTCAATCAGTAACCAAATACTGATTTTCTATTAAAATAAGAATTTTCAAATAAATAGAAAAAAGTAAAGCTAAATATTGTTATAAAAATTTCTTCACAATGAAAATATAAAAATTAAGCCAAGTTTTTTTAAATGAAAAATGTTAGATAATACATCATTACTTTTTTATTGTTTTTTGAAGTCAACAGTTTGAGAAAAGACATTGATCTTCTCAGAGTTTGGTTTCACTATTTCACATCTTGGTTCTGATATTGTACTAAAAGTGTAAAAAATATCCAGATCAATTTTCATTTCTTTGCCAGAGAATTTATATTTAGATGCATAAATTTAAAAATGAGTACATTTTAAATGTACTGTGAACTATATTTCTAACTGAAATTTAACTCCATTAAGAAATGTTAACTTCTTGTATATTTACATAAAAAATATACATACCAGTATTTGACTGGAATTTTGCATCCCCCTTTTTTTCCTTCTTAGCAAATGAGTCTTTTGGGCCATGATAATTATGATTATTTATCAATATATGCAAGATAAATTATTTTAAATAAAGCACACATTAAAAGATGCAAATAAAATGTAATTAATCTTTAGATAATACTGCTTTCTAGGACATATGATAGAATAGTCTGTTAATTGTTATTCCACTGGTATATAGAAGAACCAACCCTTTGAGACTCATGTCTGAATTGGTGTATTATCTGTTGCTATATAACAAATTGCCTTAAAACTTAATAGCTTTAAACAATTCACATTTATTGCCCCATAGTTTCAGTAGGTCAGTATTTGGATGTGACTTAGAATGGTGTTTCATGTGGCCGTAGTTAATATATTGATAAAAGTCATTTCAAGGTCTGAGGGATGCTCTGCTAAGGTAACTCACTCACATGGCTCTGGGCAGGGGTCTGCAGTTCCTTCTTGACTGTTGGCAAGTGGCTTCTAAAATTCTGCTGTGTACTCCTTCCCATGGGCTATTTAAGTGTTTTCATGCCATGAGAGCTATCTTCTTTATAAGCATTCTCAAATGGAGAGCAAGGTGAAAGCTAGTTTTGTTTTTATTTTTTATTTTCCTCTGTTGTTGTTGGGTTTTATTTGTTTATTTGGTTTTTGCTTTTTTGTTTTGTTTTGTTTTGTTTTGTTTTGTTTTGTTTTGGTACTAAAGATTAAATCCAAGGGAGTTCTACCTCTGAGCTACACCCCAGCCCAATTTTATTTTTTGTTTAGAAACAGCATCTAGCTAGGTTGCTGAGAGTTTCCCTATGTTGCTGAGGCTGTCCTTGAACCTGCAATCCTCCTGTCTCAGCCTCCCAAGTACTGGGATTACAGGTGTGCGCCACCACACCCAGCTATTTGATTATTTGTTTACTTTTTATGTCCGAGTCTCCTAAGTTATGCACCAGTATTTCTATTTTATACTTCATTAGAAGCAATTAACTATGTGAACTCCACACTCATGGGGAAGCAAATAAAGCTCTATCTTGAGAGTTGAAGCATTAAAATATTTGAGGACATATTAAAACCAACACAATCCGCACCATAGCCACTGGTTATTTATATTTATCCCACATGCAAAATACATTCACCCACTCACAAAGACCTCACAAGTTTTGCTTATTATAAAATTACTAGAGCCGGGAGTGGTGGCACATGCCTGTAATCCCAGTATTTGGGAGGCAGAGACAGGAGGATCACAGGTTCAAGGCTAGCCTCAGCAATTTAGCGAAGTCCTCAGCAGCACAGTGAGACCCTGTTTCTAAAAAATAAAAAGGGCTGGGGGTATAGCTTAGATGTAGAATGCCCCTGGATTCAATCCCCAGTACCAAAAAAGTAAAATAAATAAATAAACCCCCATTAGAACTTCAGAATATTGCCATCAAAATCAGTTCTACATACAATGCGAAATCATGAGTTTGTCCTTAATGACATTTCCTTGATTTCAGTTCCTCTTCATGTAAAAATTAATGAACTAAACACACATATTATTTTCCCTTGTGTACTTCATATGTAATGGTAGAAAGACTAGCAAAACTGACACAGATAACTTCAAAAGCAAAAGCATATTATAGTCTCATGATATATATAAAAATATACTACATGTATATATTATACATATATATAAACTTATGTTTGTACGTGTATATACATATATGGGTATATGTGTATATTCATATATGGGTGCGATCACATACCTAGATGATAATAAATCTAAAATATAAAACATCTGAAGAAATAACATATGAAGTTATTTCAAATATTGGTTAGGCATTTGTCTTAAATATGAAACCGAAAACTTGATCTATAAAATAAAAATCTATTTTTTCTTGTGGTATTGGGGATTGAACCCGGGGTCATTCTACCTCCGAGCTACACCCTCAGCCCTATTTTATTGGTTTTTTTTATTATTTGAAACAAGGTCTTACTTAGTTGCAGGGAGCCTCACAAATTTGCTGAGGCTGGCCCCGAACCTGTGATCAGCATAGTAGTTGACTTTGATAAGTTTGTGTATGTACATCCTGTGCATTAGGGTGTTTGCCTCTTCCCCTTCCTGTCTCCCTCAGTTAGGTCGCCTTCACTCATCTAAGGTTTTCTTCATCTTTGTGCACATGCCTGTAATCCCAGTATTTGGGAGGCTGAGATGAAATCTATGTATTAGTTTGTGCACAAAACTATTTGATATGTACACCATGGAATTTTACGTAGCCATAAAGAAGAACAAAATTACATTATTTGATTGGAAATGGATGGAATTAGAGAACATTATGCTGAGTGAGATTAGTCAGTCACAAAAAGTGAAAAGTTGGATGCTCTCCCTAATATGTGGAAGTTAGGGAGAATAGGGCATACAAAGGACTCTAGACAAAGATGAAGAAAACCTTAGATGAGTAAAGAAGGCCACCTAACTGAGGGAGATGGAAGGGGAAGAGGCAAACACCCTAATGCACAGGATGTACATGCAGAAACTTATCAAAGTCAACTAGTATGCTGAGCACAAGAAGGAGGGAAGGGGGAGGGAATGAAGAGGGAATGGGGTGGGAACTAGGGGAGGGCTAAATGAGTGATGTGTGCATGTATATTTCTACCACCCTGAAACTCAATAAGATGTATGATTATAATGCACCAATGAAAAAATAAAAAATCTAATACATAGAGAACTGAATAAAGAATGATTTAAAACTTGCTGAAAAATTCTTTATTTTAAAATTAAACATGTCCTAGAGGTCACAGTTGATGAATTACGGCTTATATCTAGTAAATTAAAAAAAAAACATTGCCAATATATAATTTTACAAACACGAGAAAGAGCCAATGATATTTTGTGTGAATTATTCGTAACATGACAACATTGCAGTCTTATCAAAGATCTACCTTTTTATGAAATTATTAATATGCCTGCCCATAAATTTGAATAGAGCTAAGATATTCTTGCACTGAACATATATGCTCTGATATATTCTTATCTTTAAGTTAATCTGAGCCAATTTTCCACTAACCTTCCATCAATTATTGTTCTCCCTCTTTCCAGATATTCCTTAAAAATCTTATTCCATTTAAATAAAAAAAATCCTATATAAAATGTTCTTAGCTTTATCCTAAGGACACCTCTCAAGTAAATGATTCTCTTTATTTCATGAACTTCATAATAGTAAATAAAAGAATGTTTATCTCCTAGCTCCTCATTGGCTTATATAAAAAAAAATCTACTTTAAAACCATGTTTGTCTGGCTTTCCTTTTTATGTGCATGGTACTGCGATTATTTTGAAGTTACAAAGAATTTCCCCTGAAATAGAGGAGAAATTGTCCAGTACTTGAACTCTCATGTTGAGAATTAAAAAAAAGGAAAGAGAAAAGAAATACTGTTTAAAAAATATAACCCTCTCAGTGCACTTGATCATATACCCAAGGAGTAAGCAAGTAACCACAGAAGTGGTTTCATGCACAGCAATCAGTTAAAGCTTGGCTTTGTACTTGAACCTTTGAAATCCACCCTAATCAGAATTTGTTCTGCTCCTGCAGCCAGGCTAAAAGTCAACTAGTACCTTAACTTCATCTTAAAAGTCTGTCAAAACCCAGAATCTTTGTATGTTCCAAATGTCATTACATTTCTTAAGTCCTTGGTCTCAGAGGCTTTTTTTTCTACAGACACAATTTTCGGTGCTTATGTAATATATTCAGATGTGTTTCTGATACACAGAAGTTACGGTCTCTTCCCTCAACATTGAACCATAGTTTTGGACATAGTCTTCAACAAATAACAAAACCCAAATGACAAATGAATAGCTAGAGAATATCTGCATAGCAATTAATCATAATTAATCATAATTAACTTAGTGACTGTCAGTTAAAAGCTTGCTTAAAGCTATGGCATAGATCATGGCATAGAACACTTTTAGGAAATTTAAAAAGAAAAAAAAATTAAAATATTCTAAAGAAAAAAGTATAAAAAAGCAAATTTTAAAGGAAAAAAGAAAAAAATCATGAAGTAGAGACCACATCTTGAAGGGAAAAGAAGTATACAGTTGATAAGAGACCCAAGGATAAGTACTTAACCAAAAGAATATGATGGTCACTTAAAGTATACTTTAGTCATCTGCATTTTGGTTATTCTAATCGCTAGGCCAGACCTGGGACCTGCCTAAACATTTTATGTAGATTAGATAGTAGAAAATATATGACAGGTTCTGATAAGATCTGTCATCTTATCAGATGGCGAGTCTTGCTTCACTCCTGGACACATTTTTGAAATTGTATTTGTAGAATTTCCAGTCTCCAATTGTCATATATCATCTGGTTATACACACAGCACTATTTTGTCATTGATCTACATGTACATTATGACGCATCATTCATTGTCATCTTTTACAATTTTCTTCATGTTAATGTAACTTGTTTCTCCAACTAGAATGTTATTCAATCTTCAGACATCGTCAGATATTTTTCATCTGTTGCTTATTTTCTCATCTCATTTTCTGCCTCTGGTGATCATACTTTGGTTTAAAAATCCGTAAATGATGTAGTTCAGGGTGCTTCCAAGTTGCTGAACTTGGAAGGAGAGTAATTCACCCCCAAATCCATGGGACAGAAGCTCCTGTACTTGGGATCTTCTTCATCTTCCCCTATAATTTTTCATTTGTATTCTTTATAATATTCTTTACTAAAAAAGTAAATGCAAATATAATGTGGGCCTGAATTATGACCTCTTCTAGAAAATTATTGAATATGAGGTGGGCTTCCTGGGAGCTTGCAGTTTATAGCTATTCAATCAGAAGTACAAAGAGTCTGGAACTTGCTCCTGGTCCCTGCAGGGCAGGGGCGGAAGGGCACTGAAGTCTTGTGGTGTTGCGCTCTTAAGCTGTGAAACCTGCGCTAATTCTGAGTAGTTAGTGTTGTTGGAATGAATTGTTGAATACCCACTTGATATTGAGAGAATCACTGAAATTGATTGTTGGTGTTTGAAAATGCCACAGGACAAATTGCTCATAAGTTGTCAAAAAATTGCAATAATAAAAACATGCTTATGAATAAACCCAGCGTTCAATGAGAAAATATCATGGGTTTAATTTTATTCTCTACTATCTATTCTAACTTTATTTTTAAACTTCTAATTTTATTTCTCAACTCTCTGTTCTAATCTTTTGCTTGTTTACTTTTTTTATTTTTCTTTTTTGGTACTGGGGATTGGACCCAAGGGCATTTGGTCTTTGAGCTATACCCCCAGCCCTATTTTATTTTTTTATTTTGAAACAGGATCTCACTAAATTGCTAAGAGTCTCGCTTTGTTGCTGAGGCTAGCCTTGAACCTGCGATCCTCCTGTCTCAGCCTCCCAAATACTGATTGCAAGCCTGTGCCACCACGCCCAGCTCTCTGTTCTAATTTTTTTGTGTGTGGTAGCAGGGATTGACCCCAGAGACATTCTACCTCTGGACTACACCCCCAGTCCTATTTTTATTCTTTATTTTGAAGCAGGGTCTCACTAAGTTGCGGAGGGCCTCACTAAGTAGCTGAGGCTGGCCACGAACCCGGATCCTCCGGTCTCAGCCTCCCAAGTACTGGGATTACAAGTGTTCGCCACCACGCCCAGCTCTCTGTTCTAATTTTAATCGCTGCCTTACTAAGGTGGCTGCCACCTCGGCACATTCAAGGCTAAAACACGGAAAACACAGAGATTAGTCATGGATTGCTGCAGGTTTTAGGTGTTGAACAGTCCATTCTTGATCAGTATGGGAACCAGCTGTACAATCCATTGAAAATAAACTTGATACATTATGTTGAGAACTTTTAAACTATTTTATCATATAACATATTTCATAAATATTGTGTTGTTAATTATTACAAGTTGTCATTTTTGACATTCAATCTACTGTTAGGAACTCATGAATGTTTCTGGATTTCCTTATTGCCAACATCTCATCCACTGGTTCTATGATTCGTCATATCAATATTATATGAAAATACGTTGGTGCCGGGCGTGGTGGCGCACGCTTGTCATCCCAGTACTTGGGAGGCTGAGACAGGAGGATCAGGGTTCGAAGCCAGGCTCAGCTACTTAGTGAGGCCCTCTGCAACTTAGTGAGACTCTGTTTCAAATATAAAGAATAAAAAGTAGGGCTGGGGGTGTAGCTCAGTAGTAAAATGCCCCTGGGCTCAAACCCCAGTACCAAAAAAACAAAAGAAGATACACTGGTGTTTTATGAAAGCTTATCTAGGCATTATTAGAATTTCACTGTATCTAGTAAAATCATCTACAAATTTCAGCATGAAAGGAATTAAATCTGCACGGTTGGATTATCAATTGGCAATTGTATCTTAAGGGAATTCTATAAGGTCCCTTTTTCTGAACTTTTCAAAGGGTGTTCGTAGATGTACAAAAAGTAGTCAGTGTTTATCATTTGCTGAAACACATATATCTGGCATGGGGTGGCTATTAGAAATGATTCATTGTAACATTCATCTTCTACCTGGTTCTTAGGAGCTAAGATGATCTTTCTGCTTTGGGTATAGTTTCTAAAATATCTAGGAGTTGGGCAGGGAGTGGAGGGAAACACACTATAGCACATGATGTACATACACAAACCTATAAGACTCAATCACTATCTGGAGCATGAAAGGGAGGGAAGGGGTTGGGAATAGGGTGGGATTGGAGGGAGGGCTAAATGTACAATGTGTGCATGTATGGTGTTCATACCCTGACATATATCAAAATGTATAATTACAATTTACAATGCACCAATAAATGAACATAAAAAGTTAAAAAAAATATCTAGGATTCCGTGATTTTCACATATTATTTATAGTTAAAGAAAGAAAAAAGATACATCAGATAAATGTTGCTTTCTAAGCAGAAAATATACACAATAAAAAACCAGAATGTGTACATTTCATACTTGTTATGCTTGTTTAAAATAGTCTTTAACCTGTCATTTATTTTTAAAGCATCTGCCTTTTGTACGTTATATTCCCTATAAATTTACAAGGGAAAAAATAATTCGCAAATACCTAAATTATAAATGTCAACACAGATTTAACTTATTCCAATTAAAGAAAATTATTAATACTGTTTTATGTTCCTAAATATCACAGTTTCTCTGCTCTTAAATATCACAGTTTTTAATTTTACAAATTTCATCAAGAATTGGGAAAGGCACATTTTTCAAAAATACATATTTTACTTAAATAGTCTGGCAGATTTTTAAGAGCCATTTAAAAATCTGTTTAAATTTAAACACATGTATTTTTCATCTATTTTTCTCACTGCTCTGTAGTGCTTTCTTTATGTTAATCAGCATTGTTATTGATTTATTGTTATTAATATATGTTCCTATCATATAAGTAGGCTATAAATAGGAAATATTTAAAAACATGGTGTGGTTGGCTCAATATTGGAAACTAGCAATTACAAAATCATCATTCTTTAGAAAAATAATACATGCCCAGTTCTACCAGTAATCTTTTGGAAAACTTATAAAAACTTAGAAACGTTTTACAGATTTGAGCTATATAATTCAGATATGTGTGATTAAAAATTCTTGTAGACATAATTTCTGGAGAGTTTTCTTATAAACATAATTTGTCATTGAACAACAAATTTCCCAAATGATGGAGCCTGAAAACTGAAATCAAATACTGTTATAATGGTTGACTTAATATGTGAAAATATAGTTTATCTCTATCGCCATGTATTTTTGTAAAATAGAAAAGGCTGATATTTTCTAAACATAAGCAAATTTTAAATATAAGTAAGTTACACATGTTTGGTCCTTTTGGTTTGATTGAACAAAAGGTTAGTAAAAAATTTTAGTGATTAAATTCAAATTATTGCATTGAGACATGAAACCAGTGCCTTATTGTGTGTAAATTAGAATATCAAGCACTAAAAAAAAGTTACCTACAAAGTTCAGCAACATAATTGTGAAATTTCTGCATTTTTCAAATATATTTTGATGTAAATTCTTATCTTTTTATAAGAGATTTTGGAAAATATTCACATTGCTTTGGACTGTTATTCTGAATTTCAAATCAAAAGAAATTCTGAAAAAAGGGTTTCTCTAAAACTAAGTATTTTAAGTTATGGAAATTCACCTCCAAAGAAATGAAGGACAAATTATAATGAAGTTGCTTTCCCTTTTTAAATATATCCTCCTAAAATGTTACAAAATGGAGAATATAAATACGTTTTGCTATGGTTTGGATGAATTTCCCCCCAAAATTTATGTATTAAAGGCTTGGTTCACAGGAGGCACTATTGGTATGTGTGGTGGATTTTTAGAAGATAGAGCCTAAGGGGAGGTCAAAGAGGATTGTGGGACTTTGGCCCCTTCTTGTCTCTTTTTTTGCTTCCTGGTTTATGATGTGTTTATTTTTGTTGTTTGTTTGTTTATTTGTTTTCTGCCACACACTCCCACCATGATGTGCTGCCTAGTGAGAAGCTCAAAATTAAGGAGCTAGTCAATTTTGAACAGTAACTTCTAAAACCATGAGACAAATTAAACTTTTTCTCTTTTTAAGTTAATTGTCTTAGTTGTTTTGTTATGGTGACAGAAAACTAACAAACATACCATAAGATATCTGTGTGTGTTTTTGTGTGTGTGTGTGTGTTACAGGAGATTAAACCCAAGGGCCTTCTACTTATATGCTACACCTCTGGCCCAATTTTATTTTCTATTGAAGCAGGGTCTCTATAAATTACCACATGCTGACCTCAAATTTGTTATGCTTCTGTCTCAGCCTCCCAAGTGCTGGGATTACAGTCTTGTACCACCACATCCAGCTAAATACTATCTTTTTCATTGAAAAATTCTTCCACCTCAGGTAGTCATAAAGCTTTATATTAATTTCCACATAGCAGACTTTTCAGTAAAAACTGATAGTGTACCTTGACAGTAAAATATGACAAAGCACTTCATGAACATAGGAATTTTAATCAAAACAGCATAATCATCCCCTGATGCTTAAGTTGAATCTGTTCAAAGTTTGTTTCTGATAAAATTGTTATTAAGTTATATAAGTTATTCATAGAATCCAAGGGTTCAAGATTATAGATTATTTTGTAGAAACTAACAACCTTCTATTCTATTTTCCCCCAGTTTCTAAAATTGTAAGAAATAAAAATAAAATAATATGCAACTATCATGTTAGCAACTAGTGAGAAGAGATGGCCATTTTTAAGAATTCCAGTGACATGAGAAACATTTCTAAGGATTAAAGCATCACCAAATTTGCATTCTGTGCTTTTTATTGTGCAAATGCCAAAAAGTTTAGGAGAAAAAAAATGTCCTCCCTGAACATTCATGACATTATAGAAAATGGATTTTCAATCTGGGTAGAATGCCTCAACTCTTCCCTAACCACTTCCGAATCATCATAAGCCTCAATCAGCTAAATCTTTGTACATGCCCTCGGAAGCTCTAAGTTTTATAGTTCAAAGGGTATTTGTTTAAAGATGTTCATACATTGTGTCTTGGAATACACAATAAGCTCAGCTAAATTACTTAATGGGCCAAGAAAAGACATTTTAATAGAAAATTGTTAATTTTACTAAATCATGTACTGCGCTTATACAACCAAATAGAAATGCCATGTAACAGTATTTGGTATTTAAAATAATCAAAGTTAAAGAGATCATTAGTAATACTCTTTACTAATAATGTTGTAATATAATTCAATGTGTTACAGTGTTACTGTAAGCATAAGTTTGACTATGCAAAATTTTAAAATAAAAATTTACTCTAAAAATAAAAAAATAAAGCAACTGTACATCTTTTGATAAATTTGGGAGTAAACTATCTTAAAATTGAAAATGTGGCAAGTGTGGTGCTGCACACCTGTAACCCCAGTACTTGGGAGGTTGGGACAGGAGAATTATGGGTTTAAGGCCAGCTTCCGCGACTTAGCAAGACCCTCAGCAATTTAGTGAGACCCCTCTTGAAAATAAAAAATAAACTACTGCTGGGGGTCTAGCTCAGAGGTAGAACACCCCTGGGCTCAATCCCCAGTACCCCCCCAAGAAAAAGAAAAAAGGAGGAAAATCTGCCAGCTATTTATACTTTATTTCTATAGATTGCAAGCCCTTATAAACCCAAGCATTAAAAGAAGTTTTGTAATTAGTTTGCCAAAGACTGTCATTTATGTGACATATAGTAGAACAATCATACACACACACACACACACACACACACACACACACACACATACACACCATAACACACACAGAGTGAATGCACAAAAACACATACATTTGTCATATTTTATATTCTGATGAATTAACAGAGGCAGAAAAAAATTTGAAGTTGTAAGCCGGGCGTGGTGGCCCACGCTTGTAATCCCAGTACTTTGGGAGGCGGAGACCGGAGGATCCAGGTTCAAGGCCAGCCTCAGCTCCCTCGCTCTCTCTCTCCCTGTCTGTCTGTCTGACTGTCTCTCTCTCTCTCTCCCTCTCTCTCTCTCTCTCTCTCTCCTTAGTGAGACCCGGTTTCAAAATAAAGTATAAAAAATAGGGCCGGGGGTGTAGCGCGGAGGTAGAACGCCCCTGCGTTCAATCCCCGGTACCGCAATAAAAAAAAAAGAAAAAAATTTGAAGTTGTGAATACTGGATGCTGCTTTGAAATAGTGATAAAGGAAGGTAAAAGAGGAAAAGAGGAAGAATATTACATTTTATTTATAATAAAAATGAAGACTTTGTTAATGGTGACTAATATCTTCAATTCTGATTGTTTATTAATTTTTATGCTTCTTTACTTTCCATAGCAATTTATTATAAGAATTATCATGCATACAGTAAATTTGAAATATTTTTTTTTTTTTTTTTTTTTTTT
>PVJS01048115.1:0-15177 GCA_004027185.1 Glis glis
CACACACACACACACAAACCTACCAATGAGGTGCACCTGATAATCTGCTTGAGTGTAAAGTGACCCTACTTTCTTAAAATCTTATATTCGAGGATTCAACCCATTCTATGTTAGAACTTTAGTTAACACAACTCATGAGAATAAAAGTCATCTTTCTTTAGGGTATCATGACAACTGTCTTCCAGAAGTTCCATGAGCCAATTTACAATATCAGAAACATATGAATTAATAAATTTTCCATGTCCTTCTCTAATTAAATATTGAAATTTTATCAATAACTCATTAAAGATCAAACCAAATATTGACATCTTACTTCTTTTCTATACTTAAAAACATATTTCCCTCCTCTTATCTTATTTCTATAAATGTTAGATAAAAGATAAACCCATTTCCATTTTTTCCATTTTCAACAAGTTATCTTAAGAAAAAAAGGGCAGGGAACACTCAAATGTTTGCCCCATCCACCTTTCCACATTACTGCACAAATATTCATTTTTCCTCCTAAAAAGTATTTGAATGAACCACAGTGCAGTTCAAGAGAAACAGTACCTAACAATAAAAGAGTAAGCAGTAGCAGAAGTTGTTCATTTCCTGAATTCATTCTATTGTTTTATGTGTGTACATATATGTATATATATATATATATATATATACATACATAAGAAGATCATTGCAATATAGTGACATTTACTAATTATTTGCAAACAGTCATATTAGCAATTTAGTCACACGTTTTATAAATTGCTTAGGTTTGCAAATAGGATTATTTTCCACATGTTATGTAAAGGGTTTAGTACATAATACTCATGAACAATAAAGTGAGTTTAGTGACTAATTCCCTTTTCTGCTACCAGACTGGAAAATTTCCCATAAATTTTATTTGTGTTCCTCTGTTTGTGACAACCATCTGCTTAGCCTTCACACCATTTTGTTTTCAGCCAAGATGAAATTAAAATTGACAGAAGTAACAACTATAAAAAAGCAGCACAGATCATTGGGGAGTGGAATGTGGTGTGCCACATCGCTTCGCATCCAGCGTCTTCATTAGCGCAGTGTTCTCAGTTCAGACAGTCTGAGAGCTCTGAGAGAGTTTGCTTATAAAGAGAGTGTTTAAACATAATGAAACTGAGTGTGGAAGATGCATATTTATTTTATTAAGTGAAAAGGTTAGCAATTTAAAGCTTCATACTAAGAAGCATTTTTTTTTTCTGGACTGAGAAAAACAAAGTTAACTCTCATATACATATATTTTTTGTTCTTGTACAGGCATAAGATTCTGAGACAATATTATTACTTAATAATAAACATTGAAGCCGGGCGTGGTGGCGCACGCTTGTAATCCCAGTACTTTGGGAGGCAGAGACCGGAGGATCCGGGTTCACGGCCAGCCTCAGCTCTCTCTCTCTCCCTGTCTCTCTATCACTCTCTCTCTCTCTCTCTCTACTTAGTGAGGCCCTCTGCAACTTCGTGAGACCCGGTTTCAAAATAAAGTATAAAAAAATAGGGCCAGGGGTGTAGTGCGGAGGTAGAACGCCCCTGCGTTCAATCCCTGGTACCGAAAAAAAAAATAATAAACATTGAACTACACATGTTCTGTATGTCAAAGGTTTGAACTATCTCAAAAGATCATAGCTCTTTTTCATGGCCACAGGGAAAATTGTGAGCTTATCAGTTTGTTATTAGAGAGGAAAACAGCAAGGAAATGGAGACTTGTGAAGAATTCATAACTTGCAAATTATTTGAGGATATAAGAAAATCAATTCTATGATACCCATCAAAACACATTTAAGTAAGTGAAATTGATTACATCAATTTGTACAGTGAAATTTATTTCTGCTCCTTATAATCATCTGGCTTTACATTTAGGTAATGAGAGTCAAAACCAAATAAGATTAGTCATTACTTTGGCTCCATTCTTTAAGGGAAGTGGCTTGATAATATTAATTTTAGATTGGTCATTTTAGTACATCTGTCACCTACTTTTAGACAGTTAATTCTTTCAAATATCATCAAATAAGAAATGGACTACATTTTTTTTTATTTTGTTGCTGTAAAAGTACAAAAGAATCATCCTTTATAATAAGTGATGGGGAAGAATATGAAATGAACCATTGAAACTACAGATTTTTATATACAAGGTGAAGCAAATTTTAGTTTGTGTTATATATAATAATAATGTAAACTTAGTGGATGTGGGGGAAAAAACCTCCTAATTGCATCAGAGCACTTAACAGGGATTTTAGTTTTTGAAAGGATACATATATGAATTTTATGTAGTCAAAGTATTTGAACTTTATTAAAATTAGTTTACTGAAGTATAATTGACATATAAAAAGCCATACATATTTAATGTATGCATCTCAATGACTGTGGGGATAAGTATATCCTCATCACTACCAAGGCCATAAACACATCCATCACATTCCACAGTTTCCTCCTGCCCCTTTATGATTATATTTGTAAGGACACTTAACATAAGATCTATTGCCTTAGCAATTTTAAGTATACAGAGGCCTAAAATTCAAACAACAATTGATAAAATTTGAGATCATGTAAGTACCTTTCTTAAATGAATGTGAGTACACGTAATGAATGTATAAATATGATTTGCCTTACATATATATATATAAATGATTTAATTTCCTATATGGATTAGGAAAAAAGAGAAAAAATGGAGAAGTCTCTTCAATTATAACTGAGCTAAATTTTATCAACTGTAAAATGAAGATACCAAAGAAGACATTTCAATGGTTCTTTTCAGATCTGAAGTTGTGTGAGCCTTTCTAAAAGTTTTTTTTTCCTGAGTAGCTATTATATGTTATGGAAAATAATCTCTTCATACAGTGCATTGTGAATAAAAGGCTGGTCTTTTGCCAAGTAGAAGGAAAGGCTCTATAAAGTGTCTCAACGAAAATGGACATTGGATCAACATATTAATAAGCTGTCATTCTGCTGATTTTTTTATTTTACCCTTAAGACCATTTTAATATATGCCTGGAAAAGGTCACAATTAAATCTTTGATCTTCTTTACTTAATGCTAACTTTAGCAGTTAACTTTTGAAAATTCAGAACCAGCCAGAAAACGGCATATTCTTTCCCTGTGATTCATGCATTAACCAGAAGTACTAGAATTTCTATGAGGAATAATAAGTATCTCAGAAGAAATTCTTTCCAGTTAGTACAATTTTAGTGAATAAATAGATCAAATCTATTTCCTTCTCTTGCTGACAAGAGTTGTTACCAGAATTTGCAGTGAATGAAAATTATTGCTATACTATCTGGAATTAGTACAATTTCTAGGAAACACAGAAAATTCTGGGCAGCACGTATGAATTTAAGGAGAATTTCATTTTCTTGATGCTAGGAAACTCTTGTCTTGCTTTATCTATAATCTCTGATCTATAAATCACCATATCCAAATGAGTAAAGGAAGGGAAATTTTATACTTCCTTTAGTACTTCTGTTATGTTAGAAATGTCTTCTCTCCTACTTCCCAGTCATACTCCAAATAAAGATTTCTATAATCTCATGGGAATCATAAATGAACATACATTCTGAATTCAATCTGCATATCATTGCTGTTTAAATAGGAAATGATTCTAAGACAGAATATGAAATTGGTGATTATTTATTCATCATTGAATTAGACCAAAATAGTTTTGATTCAGTACTTATTGATTGATGTATGCATTTCTTTATTCTATGCTGATTTGAATTGCATCCTGGATATATATAATCGAAGCACATACATATGTTTAGATATACATTTAAATATACATTTACATACTAGATATATTTAAACATACATTTATAAGTATATGTGAGAGCATTTCTAGGTCACACATTAAAATATTTTTCTTTCATTGCATTGTCTATTAGAAGTAGTTGAGAAAAGTGGGCTTTGTGGTTATATGTAAACCTGTATAAGTACCTGGTTAAAAGAATAAACATAAAGGTCACAGATTACACTGACATAGTGTATAGTGGGAGTGGTAAGATATTCCATGATATGATACAAATTGAGGGTTTTTGTCATATTTTTACATAGAAATGTTTATCGTTTTGTTAGGCTTCTTAAAAATATAATCAACGGTGATACCCCGATTTCAAAATGTGCAAGGCTGATTTATTTATTTCAACAAAAAAAATTTTTGAACAAATGAATTTCTCCCTTTCCTGCCCAATTATTTGAAGCCTATATTGCAGGGTATGGAATTCCATGGGAGTCATACCCGAGGCATCATAATCAATATTAGACTCCTAATCACTTCAGTAAAATTTCTCAAATTTAGGCTTTGGGCACTATATTAAGCTATAAGGAGTCCAGTGGAATCCAGAGGGTGTTATGGTTTGAGTGTTCCTCCAAAGTCTCATGTGTCACAATATAGTAATGCTCAGAGGTGGGCTTCTGGGAATTGATTGAATCATAAGGGCTCTGAGCTCTTAGTGAATTAATCCATTGATGGCTGCATGAACTACTAGGGGACTGGACCTTATTGGAGGAAGTAGGTTACTGGGGTGTTATGCCGGGAGGGTTTATCTTCTCTCTAGCCTTTTCCTTGCATATCCATACTCTTTCTGTCTCTGTCTCTCTCTGCTTTCTACTTACAATGAGCTGAGTAGCTTTCCTTCACCATTACCTTCCTGCCATGATATTCTGCATCACTTCAGGCCCAAAGACATACAGCCAGCAGACCGTGAACTTAAACCTCTGAAACCATGATCTAAAATAAATCTTTCCCCCTCTAAATTGTTTTTGTCAGGCATTTTAGTAACAACAATGAAATGCTGACTATCAAAGAGGATATGAAAATTAAAAAACTGAGGGTATGATAAAAAATGACTATTATCATTTATTCAGGAGAAGTATAAAATTCTGAAGACTTAGAATGTGATGTTGAAAAAGAAATTATGCTGTGTTTGTTTTACAAAATCAAAATAAACACAAAGCCATATACTATGAATTATGTTTAAATGCAGATCATTAAATTGATCATAGTGAAATTAAAATTACTTAATCATTGCATTCATTAATCATGGTGAACCATCATTGAAACAATACATTGAAGAAATGATCACCGTGGTCTAAGTCTTCATTGACACATGAAGAGATAGCTGAAAGTTCTTGCTATTTTAGGCTCAATTTCTATGGTTTTGAAATTAGATGCTATGTTCTACTATTATAATTAGGGCAGTGATACATATCTAAATGAATTTGACAGTCCACTAATGAAATCAGTATAAGATCAATTCTTAATGTCAGGCTATGTGCCTACGTATAAAAGCTGATAATCATGTCTGCTTTGGCCCATGATGAGCTAACTGGAACCAGATTAGCCTTATTGTCTTAAACAGGGAGAAATTGGACAAAATAAAGGAAACTATGGTTTTCAATTTTTGTGCAATAAACATTCATCTTTTATAGGATGGAAACAAAAGACGAACCTTTCCTTGCTAGACAGGAATGCACGGGGGGTTGGGAGGTAGACAGATCATTTAGATATCCCTAAGTTAGGAAACAGCAGTCAGAATTCCTGGACCAAGGTAAGTAAGATTTGCAAGACAGAGTACTGGAGAGGAGAAAGCAAAAGGGAACAAGGGATAAAGGGGGGGGAGGAGATAGATAGAAAGACAGAGGGAAAAAGAGAGAGAAAGAGAGATCTATGAATATCAAGGGTTTCCCTCAAGTCAGTATATTCACATGGGGAAATTCCAATATTAAATTCTAATATTAAAACCTATGATGTCATTTTCTAAATTAAGAAATAAAAAATCAATAAATGTAAATTAAAACCAAAGAAAGCAGAAGAACTTAATACAAAATAATGCTGAAAGTTAAAAGAGACAATAAAACATAACAGAAAAAAAAGATGCATGCCAAGCTGGTTTTAGAAATGCTCAAAACGATAGCTCTCAAGCCATACCGACAAAGAAAAACAGGAGAGAGATGACAAATATTACCAATAACAGGAATGAGTGAGGGGACATAGGTAACATTTTATATTGTACAGATTCTAAGAGTATAGAGAATATGATTACGTTCATGGCAAGAGAGATGAAAGCACAATGTCCACGTAAGTAATTTTGCATGATCTTCTAGACCAGCTTTATTTGTAATAGTAAAAAATAAAAAATAAACTGGAAACAACTATCAATAAGCCTATCAATAACTGAACAAATATATTGTAGCATATTCATAAATGGAATGGTATTCAAACATAAAAAGTTCATGAGTTCAACAGTATGATTTGATGTTAAAATGATTATTCTGAGTGATAAAAACCAAACCATATCAAGTACAGGGTATATGATTATCTTTCTACAAAACTTAAGAAAATATAAATTAATGTACAGTGAAAGTAAGGCAGTGATTGGGTAGGAAGTCGGGGATCAAGGGATATGTCACAAAGGGGAGGATAAAATGCTTATCATCATGATTGTGATGATATATAAAACAAATAAATATATATGCATATATAATACCATGTAAATTAGTCAAAATGCACACTGTAAATGTTTGCATTTTATTATACCTCATCAAGCTGTAAATAAAAGAAGGTAGTGAACCCTTGCACACTAATTGGTAAAAAGTTTCAAACTGTTCCTTCTCTTAACCTGATATTATCCCAAAGAGCATAATTAGGCAAACAAAAGTGAAAAATGAGCTGGATGGCAAGCAGGATCTCCAGAGAGCTTCTGTTTGCTCCCTGCTTTAGACTCATATAAAATATTATTGTAATCCCTACTTCATAATGGTTGGAGCTGAGTCCAAAAGAACCAAGTGACTTGCTTAAGCCATTTATCCCAGTTCACATAAGCAGAGACAGATAAGACTTTAACCCATTGTGTTCCACCACCACGAGGTACACTTTTCACCAAAGCATGTCACAAAGTGGCATCAAAATATTGTATATAGCTGGGCATGGTGGTGCAGGCTTGTAATCCCAGTACTTGGGAGGCTGAGACAGGAGCCTTGGCAGGCTGTTCAGGTTCGAGGACAGCCTCAGCAACCTAGTGAAACCTGTTTTAAAATACAAAATAAAAAAGGGCTGGAAGTGTAGTTCGAAGGTAGAATAACTCTGGGTTCAAGCTCCACTATAAAAAAATAGTGTATCTAAACTCACATATCACAAAATACATTAAAAACAGAAATCGACTTTTGAATAAATTAATTTTTGGAATAATTTTGCCATGAAAAAAAATAAACCCACAAATGCAAAGACAAAGACAATTTTATTTGGTGTCTTAAAGTTTCTATAGCAAAAGGTCATGTTCCAAAAGTGAAAGGACATGCTCCAAAAGTTTCTACAGCAAAAGAACATGTTTCAATAATGGTGTTTTCTTTTCTGGTACTGGGGTTTCAACCCAGGGGCATTCTACTTCTGAGCTACATCCTAGTCTTTTTATTTATTTATTTTTATTTTGAAACAAGGTCTTGCTAAGTTGCTGAAGGTCTTGCTAAGGTACTGAGGTTGACCTCTAACCTGTAGTCCTCCTATCCCAACCTCCCAAGTACTGGGGTTACAGGCATGGGCCGCTGTGCCAGCTTGGTGTTTTCATTTAATAGATGGAGGGTTCTTTGTTTAGGTAATATTTGAATAAAAGGGGAGAGAAAGACCCATGAAGGAACAGTATCTCCAGGCAGAAATACCACAATGTGACAAAAGTAAGACCCAAACGTGGAAGCTGGCCTGTTATGCTCTAGAAAAAGGCTAGTGCAGCCATAATGAGGTGGGAGGTAGGAGTTGTAAATGGGTGGTATATGAAGTTGTAGAGAGAGAAGATAGGATCTAGATCATACCAAGTTGGTAAAAAGAAAAAAAAAAGATTTTTGTAGAAAAATAAATGCAACTGAACTCAAGGAATCTCTGGTCTAAATGTGACTATAAGAAGGATTGTCTGAACAGATGTAAATGGAGCAATGAGCTGTCGTTCCTGAGATGTGACTCCTGAGACTTTGATCTGTTCAGCCTTATCATTCCAGGACACTGCATCAGACTGATGGATGGTACAAAATATCACCAGCAAAAGGGATATGGCTTCCATTTTCTGACTTCAGTAATAAGAATGTATTATTTAACAGTAGGTAATACTTGAAATTCCAAGGGACAAACATAAGTTACCAAGATTAGCAATTTAAGCTCTTGATCACAAATGACAACATATGCAGTTTGGAGAGATGTACATTACTGTTGAAGAGGCTTCAGGCTTTAGGCGGAATTTACTTAATGCCTTTATTAATAACAGTTTTAGGGTTTCCAAAATGATAAAAGAAATCAATTCCTTTGCTGAAAAAGACACTGGTGAAAACAACTTGAAAGTTATATAAATAGAGGTACACACATATAAGCAAAGGAACTCTTGAACCTCCAATAACATAAGCTATGTTGTTACTGTATATGCTAAATTAATGAGTAATTTAATTTACTATTTCCGTAGTGGCATTCACAGTTGCTTGTAAACATGCTCTGCATATCCAGGGTGACTAAGCATCTCTAAGTGCCCCTGAGTCTGTTTTAGCACTGAAAGTCCCATGTTTGGGGAAAGCCTTCAGGTCTAAGCAAACCAGGGAGGCTGACCACCGTGTTTCTGGTAACCCTAAAAGTGAGTGTGTGAATTGTCTTTTCCATTTTTGCTTAGAAATATTTGAAATTACAAAATAGTATGTAATCTACCAGTAGTTTATAATGAACAACACTGGTATAGCCAAAGAGTTAACTGTATGAGCCAGAAGGGACAGCTGTGATTGAAAGAGATGAGGAAACAGTATCTTAGACCATGATACCTAACTCAAGAGCTGGGGAGTTGACAGAAGATGGTTAGAGTAAAAGATTTGATCCAAACAATAATAGGCCAAACTTATCACAATGAAATCAAACCAGTCTTATGAGGAAAGGGAATAAACCTTCAAACACCTGAAAATTTATTAATATCTATGCTGGCTCTCGTCTTAATTATCTATTGTTAATGATGATGATGCTTGATTTCCAAAATATATGCCCATCTTTGGGAATATCCAAAATCAAGGCCTTCTTCTTCATCACACTTAAAAAATTCATGTGATTTATGCATATTTATTTATTTATATAATTTATTTATTGTGGTACCAGGGATTGAACCTAGGGGTGGTCTACCTCTGGGCTACACCCCCTGCCCTATTTTATTTTTTATTTTGAAACAGGGTCTCACTCAGTTGCTGAGGGTCTTGCTAAGCTGCTGAGATCCTCCTGTCTCAGCCTCCCAGATACTGACATTACAGGTGTGAGCCACCATCCCTGGTTCTCCTGTAGTTTATTCGTTAGGGTTAAGTTTTGCTATTGAATAACTCTTTTTTGATGATTATAAAATAGTGAAACCGTGGTGTCCAAAGACTTGTGTTTGGTTATTTTTAACTAATTATGCTTTTCAAATGTTTATTTCTGTAAACTTATAGCCACTATGACTTGGTTAAAAGAATCCATAGGATCCTCTTCCCACGTCTGACTTGTCTAGATGATACTATGTATAAAGTGACTAACAACTACATCATGACGTATACCCTCGATCATCACCATCTTTCAACTTTTATCAGCCTGTGGATGGGCTGTTCCAACTAATCCAGCTTGCTCACACTCCAGGTGCATTAGCTTTATATCAAACTTGTGAGAAGATGAAGCAAGTGAACTATATTAGTCTTTACACATTAATACCTGAAACTCATAATTCTTAGGTCATTTCCCTTATACTTTATAATCCTTGGGTTTATAGCTAAGTTCTTTATCTAATATATTGTACAACAGTAGATTCCTCTAGTAAGCTAAATAATAAGGAGCCTTGGGAAATGGCTCAGACACTCTGATTTATGTTGGAAACAAATATCAAATTCGCTATAATGTTTCTCTGACTCTCCCCTTGATGTGGAGGTAAAAAACTTGAATACAAAATGAAAATCTGTTATTATTTTAATACCAATGAATATGGAGAGTTAGGAAACTTTGAACCATATAAAATGAAGTTAGCACTTTTACAGAATACTATGTTTTAAAATTACGTGTTCCTAAATTTTGCATGAAGTATTAAAATAACCTATAATTCCAAGAAGCCAAATGTTCTTATATTCTTCAGCCATTTTAAAGAGTATTTCTAACTTACCAGGAAAATATTCTGGTTTTAAGAACTCACACTCTAAAAGGAAAAAATAGTTATTATTTTGCTCTAGTAAAAACATAATTTCATAATTTTAAATCATTTTCTTCACACATTTATCATCAAATTATACTACAATCATTTAAAAAATTTTTTTTCAATATGAGGGATTGAGCCCAGTAGTACTCTCACTGAGATATATCCCCAGCCCCTTTTAGTTTTTATTATGAGACAGGGTCTCTCTATGTCACCCAGGCTGGCCTCGAATTTGAGATCCTCCTGCCTTAGCATCCTGAGTAGCAGGAACTACAAGCATGCACTGCCACTCCAGACAATAAGTCATTTAATATGATTATACAGGCAAGATGTGTTTGGATTATGGTCTGATCAAAACATAAAATAACCAACGTAATACTACTAAAGGAAATTAAAAACAGGAACAACATTGTTTGAATTATTTTTGTTTTTATTATTATACTAGTGATTTTGTGGAATGATTAATAGAATTAATAGAATTTTTCTCTTATTTGTAAATTTTTCCTTAGTATATGTGAACATATTAAATATACAAAGTATCTCTCTTTAAAGGAAGACATCTTTCTATCTCAGCATAAATGAACCAAGTTCAATTTTGTTCTACCATTATCACAAAAAACCAGCCTGAAGTCTTTTTCATTGGCATAAATTGACTCAGGGCTCTAGTCATTCTATAACAGATTGTCAACTTTAAGGTTAAACTATGCTGTATTTTTTTGCATATTCCATGAAGGATGAGGACAATGACTATGATGATGAGGAGGAGGACAATGATGACGACGACAATTATTATGAAAAAAACTCAGCATTTGTTCAGTGACTGAGTAGCAAGCCCATCTCAGATACCATGTTTACCTAATCTTGTCTAATTTTTACAAACATCCTCTTTAAAATGCTATCTGAATCCTGCATTTGAGAACTGCGAATACCTTAAATTATACAATGTAAGGGAAGTATACGGGCTTTTCGCTTTGCTGTTGTACTTTTTATCTCCTTAGAGAACAGATATTTGTAGTTTTTTGAGTAACTACTTAATATCAAATTAGTTTGACATTTATTATTAGCACCATCTTATTTAAGGTTTAGTGTCAGATGACTAGTTGCTTACTTATACAGCAAGTTTCAAACTCATCTTAGTTTTCTTTTGAAATCACATTATACTAAATACTGAAATAAAAATTGTAAAAATATATATTTTTTTATTTAAACCAGGCACAGTGGGCCCATGCCTGCAACCTCAGCTACTCAGAAGGCTGAGGCAGGAGGATCAAAAGTTCAAAGCCATCCTGGGCAAGTTAGTGAACCCTGTCTCAAAATAAAAAATAAAATAGGCTGGGGGTATAGCTCAGTGGTTGACTGCACATGGATTTAATCTCCAGTACTTCAAAAAAATAAATTATGATAACAATTTCAGATTTTATAAAGAAAGGCAAATGGCTTGAGAAAACAAAGGCCGAAACCTAAGGCTGTAAGGCAGAAAAGAGTTTGGTGCATTTGGTGAAATACAGAGACGTAAATGAGACTAAGGAGAAGTTAGTTCTGGAGAGATGGCAGGGCATAAGACATTTGTGCTATTACAGGCTCTGTTATTAAATTTGAATTTCATCCCAAATTTAATGGAAAGTAATTGAAGGTCTTTAAGGAAGGGAGTAACTGAGTTCTATTAAAATAAATGTTAGAGGATCTAAAGGATGATAAATGAGAAGACTTAGGAAGTTTTTGCAGTAACCCAGACCTGAGACAGTGGGTCGTTTGAACCACGGTGATGGCAGCAAGGACTGAGAGATGCAAAGACAATAACATCATATTTTGAGTTTAAAATCACAGGGATTGAGTAAGAAGTTTAAAAATGTTTAAAAATGGATTTGATATTATGAATTTCTGATGCCTCTGGAGCATCCAAATGAAATGTCAGATATGTAATTAAGTATGAGAATCCAAAAAGTGACCTTGCCTGAAGGCAGAGCTTCAGGACTTTTCAAGTATACAAAATGATTTTAAATCCCAAATAATAGACAGGATTGCCTAAAAGAAATTTCAGAAAATGGAAGAGGGCCCTGAACACAGTCTTGACACAATTTGATAAAACTAAGCAGAAACCAGGAAAGGAGATCTGGAAGAATCTGTCTGAAAGATAAGAGGAAAGTCAGCAAAGAGGGTTGTGTCATGATAAGATAAAAGAATCCAAAGTTAATCAGGAAAAGTTATCTAAAGACAAGTGTGAAACAGATGTAAAGGGGGGATAAATAACTTTACTGAAGGAATAACAATATCCAAGAAACAAAGAGGACCAAAGATATGAGATTGAAGAGAATCTGTCTTAATATTAAAGCTTAAGCATAGCATATGTACACCACAGCTCCCAGTGAGAGCAAAGAACAAAGAGACCTGAAAATATAGAGTTCCTTTTCCTTCTGAGGGCAAATTCGGTAACATACCATGGGATCACAGAACTACCTGCTTTGAAATTACTTATTAAAGCGCATTGTAATAATCAACTATTACAATCTTGGTCTTTTCCACTGTACTGAACACAATTTGAGGAAGGGTATTTCTGAAAATCCTTATCCCCAACATTTGACTCTGTGTGGTATATAACATTCAATAAGTGCTCATTAAATGAATCATACATGAAAACCCAATTAAGGATATGTATATTTTTATTTTAGCATGATTGGACAAGCCCAGAGAAATGTGTGAAAATTTTAAGAGCATTTTTTGTTCTATATAAGGCAGACATTTCAAATATTTAGAGTAGCCTAAAAAGAAGAATCTATTTCAATGAAGGTACTTGAGTAGATGACTGAATGACAATTGGTTGGAAGGATTGTAGTGGAGAATAGAGTAAATTTGTAATGACAACTAACTAGTGAGAAGACTTCATGATCATTTAGGTTGATTTATATTCTAATATTACATAACATTTTATATGCTTTTATTGGTACATTATAGTCTCACATCATAATGTAAATCATATTGACAGTGACATGCATGCACACAGCACTTGGTAAGCCCCCACCCCACTTCCCCATTTCCCCCCTTTCCAATACAGAGTACTGAGATTGATGTTGGCATATTCACATATGTACACGCAGTCAGTTGATTTTCATTAATGAACCTCAGTCTTCCCCCTTCCCTTCCCTTCCCTTAGAACACCTCCCTGCCTCCACTGAGGTTTCTTCTCCATTATCTAGAGTCTCTCTGGTATCCAAATTATTCCCTAACTTACACATATTAGAGAAAACATATAACCCATCACTTTCTGTGACTGCCTAATCTCACTTAATATAATGTTCTCCAAGCCCTTCTATTTCCTTGCAAATGACATAATTTTTTTCTTCTTTATTGCTGAGTTGAATTCCATGGTGTGTATTTCCTATAATTTTTAATCCATTTATCTGTTGATGGATACCTAGGTTGGTTCCATAATTGGACTATTGTGAATTGTGCTGCTATGAACATGGATATGCTGAACATGAATAGTATTGTAGTTCTTTGGTTTCTGCCCCTTTGGAAACATACCCTGGAGTGGTATAGACTGATCATATGGTAGATCCATTCCCAGTTTTCCAAGGAATCTCTACACATATCTCCATAGCAGCTGAACTAATTTTCAATCCCACCAACAATGTAGCAGTGTTCCTACTTCCCCACACCCTTGCCAACATTTATTGTTTTTTGACTTCTTGATGATTGCCATTCTGATTGGGTTTAGAAGGAATCTCACTGTAGTTTTGATTTGCATCTCCCTGATTGCTAATGATGTTGAACATTTTTTATGTATCTATTGACCATTTGTATCTCTTCTTTTGTGAAGTATCTATTCAATTCAGTTGCCCATTTCTTGATTGGGTTATTTGGGTTTTTTTAGTGTAAAGTTTTTAAGTTATTTGTATATTCTAGATATTAGTCCTCTATCAGAGAGATAACTAGCAAAGATCTTCTTCCATTCTGTAGGCTTTCTCTTTAGACTCTTTTTGGTTTCCTTTGATGTGCAGAAACTTTTTAGTTTAATGCCATCCCACTTATTAATTCTTGTTTTAATTTCCTGAGCTTTGGGGGGCTTGTTGAGGAAGTTTCTACCTGTGCCTATATGTCAGAGTGTTGGACCAATGACCTCCTCTTACAGCTTCATTGTCTGGTCTAATTTCCAGGTCTTTGATCCCTCTTGAGTTGACTCTTGTGCAGGGTGAGGGGTAAGGATTTAGTTCCATTTTTCTACAACTGTATAACCAGTTTTCTCAACACCATTTGTTGAAAAGGCTGTCTTTTCTCCAATGTATGTGTTTGTCACCTGATGAAAATCAATTGGCTATAAGTGTGTGGATTTGTTTCTGTATTTTCTATTCTGTTGCATTGGTCTATGTGTCTGTTTTGTGCCAATACCATGCTGTTTTTATTACTATAGCTTTGTAATGTAATTTGAAGTCAGGAATTGTGACTCCCTTATTGCTGAGAATTGCTTTGGCTAGTCTGGGTCTTTTGTTTACTGGATTTCTTTTTCAGTGGATTCATGGTTGGCATATAGAAAAGGTACTGATTTTTAAGGTTGATTTTGTATCCCACTACTTTGCTGAATTTGTTAGTCAGCTCTAATAGTCTTTGGTTTAGTTTTTTGGGTCTTCTAGATATAAGATCATGTCATCTGCAGATAAAGATAATTTTAATTCTTCTTTTACTGTTTGAATTCCTTTGATATTCTTCTCTTGTCTTATGGCTCTGGCAAGAGTCTCAAGGACTATATTGAAAAGGAGTAGTGATAGTGGGCATCCTTGTCTTGTTCCTGATTTTATTTATTTTTTTTTCTTTTTTTTTTCTTTTTTTTTAACGTGCTTTTATTGGTGCATTGGAGTCTTACATTGCAATGAATATCTATTTGATGTTAACATATATGCACACAGCTCTTGGTGCCCCCCCGCCTCCCCCCACCCGTATGAAGTACCAAGAATGATGTTGGTATATTTTCACATGTACATGTTATTTATGATAGTAATTCCATTGATTCCCTTCTTTCT
>PVJS01048116.1:0-15178 GCA_004027185.1 Glis glis
AAAAAAAAAAAAAAAAAAAAAAAAGATATCAGGTCTCTGATCCTGATAGCAAGTCCTCCTACACAATGTCAGATCCTAGCCAGGCATGGAGGCGCACGCTTGTAATCCCAGTACTTGGGAGACTGAGACAGGAGGATCACAGGTTTGCAGCCAGCCTCAGCAACTTAGTGAGGTTGTGTTTAAAATTAAGAATTGAAAATAGGGCTGAGGGTGTAGCTGGGAGGTAGAACGCCCCTGGGTTCAATCCCCAGGATCACAATAAAAAAAAAAGTCAGGTCCTAGTCCCTGGAGCCTGTAAATGCCATCTCACCTGCAAAACGTCTTCGCAGAGGTGTTTACACTGAGGCCCTTGTATGGGGTGATGACCTTGGACTCTCTGGGTGGACCCCAGATAGCATCACCAGTGTCCCTGGAAGGCGGAGTCTGGAGCCCAGCAGCCAGCAGAGGCTGGGAGGGACGGGCCGATTCTCCCCGGGAGCCTTTGCCGGGTGCGGCTCTGCTGCCACCTGGTTTCAGCCCAGGGAAGAGCCGATTGGCGTCTTCTGATCTCCAGGCCTGTGAGAGAACCCATTTCTGTGTGTTGTTTTATTTTGTTTTTGGACGGGATTGAACCCAAGGGCATTTTGCCTTTGAGCTACACCCCCAACCCTTTTTATTTATTTATTTATTGTTTTACTTTTATTTATTTTTTTGGTACTGGGGATTGAACCCAGGGGCATTCTACCTCTGAGCTATACCCCCAGCCCTATTTTTATTCTTTATTTGGAAACAGGGTCTCACTAAGTTGCAGAGGGTCTCGCTAAGTAGCTGAGGCTGGCCGCGAACCTGGATCCTCCAATCTCAGCCTCCCAAGTACTGGGATTACAAGCGTGTGCCACCACGCCCGGCTTTACTTAATTATGTTTTGAAACAGGTCTTGCTAAATTTGTTTCAGCAGCCTCAGGGCACTTCTATGTGGTCTCCAGGCTAAGGGAAGTGGGCAGTTCTTGCTTGGTGGTGTAAAAGAAAAATCAGAGGCACAGTAAAAATGTAGAGTTTATTTGCATAAGAAGCCATGCATGACTTGGGGGGTCCACCCAACTGGAGGAGGTTCAGCGTTCCAGTGACAAAATGTCAGAGGCAAGAGGTTATTGGGAAAATGCAGAAGCAAAAGAAAATTAACTGAGCATAGTGGTGCACGAGACAAGAGGATCGCAGGTTCGAGGCCAGCCTCAGCAATTTAGTGAGATCCTGTTTCAAAATAAAAATAAAAAGGGCTGGGGGTGTAGCTCAGAGGTAGACTGCCCCAGTAAACAAAAATAAATAAATGATTTTTAAAAATTTAGCCAGGCAAGGTGGCACATACCTATAATCACAGGTTCAAGGTCAGCCTCAGCAATTTTATTTTTTTTTATTTGCAGTACTAGGGATTGAACCCCAGGGGCATTCTACCTCCGAGCCACACTCCCAGCCCTAGCTCTTACTCTTAATTTTGAAACAGGGTCTCACTAAGTTGTGGAGGGCCTCACTAAGTAGCTGAGGTGGGCCGCGAACCCGGATCCTCCTGACTCAGCCTCCCAAGTACTGGGATTACAAGCGTGCGCCACCATGCCCGGCTTAGCCTCAGCAATTTAAGGAGATTCAGCAACATAGTGAGACCCTGTTTCAAAACAAAACAACAAAAAAAACACGGTTAGGGGTGTAGCTCCGAGGTAGAATGCCTCTGGGTTCCATCCCCAGTACCTACCACACACTTGCGCACCCATATACAAAATAAATAAAATAATTTTAAAAAGAAAGAAATTAACCGGGCGTGGAGGCGCAAGCTTGTAATCCCAGTACTTGGGAGGCAGAGACCGGAGGATCGGGGTTCGCGGTCAGCCTCAGCTACTTAGTGAGGCCCTCCACAACTTCGTGAGACCCGGTTTCAATAAAGGATAAAAATAGGGCCGGGGGTGTAGCTCGGAGGTAGAATGCCCCTGGGTTCAATCCCCGTACCGCAAAATAAAAAAAGAAAGAAAGAAATTATTGGATTGGTTTGTAAAGACAAAATTGCCTATTTTTAGGTACTTTTTGGAAAGCCCTAGTCACGTAATCTTGGCTGCTTATGATCGGCTGGGGCTCAATTTTATTTCTGTCTCATATAACCATCTGTGAGAAATGACCCAACTCAATTTCACTTGTTTGCAAATTGAGCCAGGTGGAGGCCCCTGAGGAGACCTAACTGGTTCTGTCTGTTTGGGATTCTGCAGGCCTGGTCTCCAGGTGGTTCGCTTCAACGATGGCGCTGTGATGTTGACGGATGCGTGCTCTGTGGGGTTGGTAGCACCGTCTCCCACGGGCTCCCTGGCTCTCTCGGAGATGCCCCCGATGCCCACAAACGGCTGGGGTATTGCCCTGGCCATGCATTTCCCTTGGTTGCAAGGGCTGCTCTCTCCACCAGCTTCTCTCTCCATCCTTCTGCAGCCCCAGGAATCTAGAAAAACCTTTAGGTTTGTCAGCTGAGGCCTGTTTGCTGCTCTGTGACCTCGCTCCAACTTCTTGTGCGTGGCTCCCTCAGACACAAGAAACACTTGGAGCTTGTGCCCTGCCCTAGCCAATTCTGGGCAGGGAAGCAACTGACCCTCTTCAGAGAGAGAGAGAGAGAGAGAGAGAGAGAGAGATGTGTGTGTGTGTGTGTGTGTGTGTGTCTGGGCAGGGAAGCAACCAACCCTCTTCAGAGAGAAAGAGAGAAAGGGTGTGTGTGTGTGTGTGTGTGTGTGTGTGTGTTGTACTGGGGATTGAACCCAGGGACGTTCTACCTACTCCAACTTCTTGTGTGTGGCTCCCTGAGACACAAGAAGCACTTGGAGCCTGTGCGCTGGCCAATTCTGGGCAGGGAAGCAACTGACCCTCTTCAGAGAGAGAGAGAGAGGGTGTGTGTGTGTGTGTGTGTGTTGTACTGGGGATTGAACCCAGGGACGTTCTACCTACCTCTGAGCTACATCCCCAGCCCTTTTTACTTTTTATTCAGAAACAGAGTCTTGCTAAGTTGTTGAAAGCTTTGCTAAATTGCTGAGGCTGGTCTCGAACCTGCGATCTTCCTGTCTCAGCCTCCCAAGTACTGGGTTGACAGGTGTGCCCTACCATTCCCGGCTCAGAGAGGCGTGCTTTGACTCAGGTTTTCTCATCCCCTTCTTCTTGGTGAGCAGGGCAGAGGCTTTAAAAAAATATTCTTTTTTGGGGGGGGTACTGAGGAATGAACCCAGGGGCATTCTACCTCTGAGCTCCACCCCCAGCCCCATTTTTTATATTTTATTTTGAAACCGGGTCTCACGAAGTTGCGGAGGGCCTAAGTAGCTGAGGCTGGCCGTGAACCTGGATCCTCCTGTCTCAGCCTCCCAAGTACTGGGATTACAAGTGTGTGCCACCACGCCCGGCTAGCCTCAGCAATTTAGCAAGACTTTGAGACCCTGTTTCAAATAAAAAAAATTTAAAAAAGGGCTGGGGTGTAGCTCAGAGGTAGAATGCCCCTGGATTCAATCTTCAGTACTAGGATTAAGGTGTGTGCCACCATGCCCAGCTCTATTTTTTTTTTTTTTTTTGTGGTACCGGGGATTGAACCCAGGGGCGTTCTACCTCTGTGCTACACCCCCGGCCCTATTTTTTATACTTTATTTTGAAACTGGGTCTCATGAAGTTGTGGAGGGCCTCACTAAGTAGAGAGAGAGAAAGAGCTGAGGCTGGCCACGAACCCAGATCCTCCGGTCTCCGCCTCCCAAAGTACTGGGATTACAAGCGTGCGCCACCACGCTCGGCGCCCATCTCTATTTTTAAAAATACTTTCATGTTTTGCCAGGAAACTTACATCAGAGGGTGTATTCTCTAGACACAGATACTTTAGAGTGAATAACCAAAAGGGTGCCCATGTACCCCAGGATGCGCGCCCGATGGCTGTTTGGGAGTTGATTTCAATGTGGCCTTCAGCCCTTAGCCCCCTTTTCTGGAAATGTTCTGTGGGAAGCTCAGTACCAACTAGGATCACGCAAGACATTTTTTTTGGTACTAGGGATTGAACCCAGGGGCATTCTACCTCCGAGCTAGACACCCCATCCCAATTTTATTTTTTGTTTTGAAACGGGGTCTCGCTAGGTTGCTGAGTCTCACTACGTGCTGAGACTGTCCTCGAACCTGCGATCCTCCTGTATCAGCCCTCCAAGGACTGGGATTCCAGGTGTGTGCCACCACATCTGGCGCCTTTTATTTTATTTTATTTTTTTGTTTTGAAACAGGATCTTGCCAGATTGCTGGCCTTTGAACCTTTGATCTTCCTGTCTCGCCTCCTAAATACTGGGATTACAGGCGTGCGCTCCCAGGTCCTGCCATCAAGACTTTATAGACTGAATATATACCTGGGAGCCAAAGACACAAAGTAACTTTGGCCTTCAACTTCCTGGCAGCACTTTTTGAGTTTGTGAGTCAATCCCACCACGACAGAGTAAATGAATGAATGATAGAAACAATTTTGTGTCCGCACATACAAAGTGATTAAAAAAATCTTTATTGCAGCTTCTCTGAGTGGAGCTGAGTTTGCGATGCTGGGACCATCTTGGGACCTGCAAAGGGACCAGGTAGCAGGGGGGGTTGGGAGGAGGAAGCCAGTCTCACTGCAGGAGGGTAGGCCACCCCCTGGAGTACTTGCTGTGTCACACTGCAGGGACCGGCAACCTCTGGCCGGGAGGTTCCTCCAGGGGAGGCGACCAAGGGAGCGGGCTCAGGGCTCCATGTTCCACCACTTGAAGGAGAAGGGCTTCCGGCGCACGTTGGTGCCGCAGTGCACCTCGCCGTGGCGGATGTGGTAGGACAGGTAGTCGTCGATGAAGGTGCAGTGCAGGCCCAGCGGCTCCAGCAGCGCGCATACCCTCCTCTCCAGGCAGCAGCGGCCGGCAATGATGGGCCCGAAGGGCTTGGGGATGCCCAGGTACTTGCCCAGGACCAGCATGTTCACCTGGGGGAGGTGAGGGCCCAGGTCACCTTGCGAGTGCCCCCCCCCACCTCTGAACTTCAGATGTAACAGCCCCACTATTTTATTTTTTTGGTACTGGGGATTGAACCCAGGGGCATTCTACCTGCAAGCTACACCCTCAGCCCTTAATTTTTTTTTTAAATTTTAACGGCATGGTGGCCCATGTTTGTAATCCCAGTACTTGGGAGGCTGAGACAGGAATATCCAGGTTCGCGGCCAGCCTCAGCTACTTGCGAGACCCTCTGCAACTTAGTGAGACCCTGTTTCAAAATAAAGAATAAAAATAGGGCTGGGGGTGGAGCTCTGAAGTATAATGTCCCTAGATTCAATCCCCAGTAACACACACAAGATTTTTTTTTTGGAAACAGGGTCTCGCTAAGTTGCTAAAGGCCTTGCTAAGTTGCTGAGGCTGGCCTCAAACCTACAATCCTCCTGTCTCAGCCTCCCAAGTACTGGAATTACAAGCATGCACAACCAACACCTCTGGCTGTAACAGCCCCACTTTCAGAGGGGGGAAACTGAGGGTCGTCTAAGGCCACCTGGCTAGTCCAGGCTGTGCACACCAGGATCCACGCTGGTAATACCAAACTGTCCTCACCTGAGTGTTCCAGGAACGCCCGGCTCGAACGCCAGGCCCTCTGCAAACCCGCCACGAACCCCTGAACCCTAGCACTAGTCACCCGCTCTGTGCTCCCAGACCTCCAGCACCAGGCCCGGCACACAGCAGGCGCTTACTAAGTATCTGCTGAAGGAAGAGATGATTAAGTCTGCAGTAGCACTTTCCACATATCATGACTAAATGACGGCTCCATTTCCTCCGTTCCATGGGGAGGTGGCCTGGGCAAGGTGGGAGGGTGAGGATTTGGACTGTGGGCCGATGTGAGCCTGAATCCCAGCTCCACTTTTCATAGCTGTGTGACCTCAGGCAGGTCACTTTACCTCTCTGAGCCACATCAGCAAAATGAGCCCAAATGCCCATTGCTGACAAGCAGATAAGTACAGGCGTGCACACAGCACGTGGTAGGTGCGGTCACCCTCCATGGGCCATGAGTCCTTCAAAGGACATCTCATTCTCTGTCGTCAGACACGGCCAGGCCGAGTGCCGTGCATGGTTCTGTTCTGCCTGTTCTGCCCCTAGTCTCTACCTCCCCTGTGGGTTCATGGGAGCCCCGGTCCTGCCTCATTCTCCGGCTCCTTCCAGGGGCCTGGGACAGCCCTGATTACTCCCTGGAGACACCTCGGCCCCTTGTCATGGACGTCGGCTCTCCTTCGCGCTCCGGGACACCTGGCCTAGCTAAACTGGAGAGGGAAGGAAAAGCTAGAGCCAAGGAATTTTACTCAGGGCTCAAGGGAGAGGCGCCCCCACCGCCCCAGTTTCTTTTCGGCCAAGGAAACCTTCATTCTCAACGAAATCTTTTGCAGAACCTCAGGCCACAAAGCAGAGACAATCGGAACCCCCAGCTCTGAGGCACTGCCACGGCACCCCAGCCCTGGGGAACCCAGTTTGAAAACTGCTGTGATGACTTGGGCGTGGTGGCGCACGCTTGTAATCCCAGTAATTGGGAAACTGAGACAGGAGGATCGCAGGTTTGCAGCCAGCCTCAGCAACTTAGGCTCTCAGCAACTTAGTAAGACCCTGTTTCCATATAAAATAATAAAATAGGGCTGGAGTGTAGCTTGGAGGTAGAATGCCCCTGGGTTCAATCCCCAATACCACACCAAAAAAAAAAAAAAAATTAAAACTGCTGTGATGCCCTGGGTGTGGTGGTGCATGCTTGTAATCCCAGTACTTGGGAAACTGAGACAGGAGGATTACAGGTTTGCGGCCAGCCTCAGCAACTTAGTGAGACCCTGTTTCAAAATAAAATAATAAAATAGGGCTGGGGTGTAGCTCAGAGGTAGAATGCCCCTGGGTTCAATCCCTAGGACTAGAAAAACAAAGCATAAGACAAAAAACAAAACAAAACAAAAACCCCGCTATGACAGCTGGTGGCTCCTCACTGAACCGTAACCTCCAGCCCCAGAACTGGGCGCGGTTTCCACCGACCCTTGAGTATTCTCTGAAGAGGGAATATCAGACCAGAGGGACGGAAAATACAGATGATGTCAAGATAGTGCCTGGAGGTCACAGGTACAGGTCCCGGCAAAGGTGTCCGCCCTCCGGAAGGGTGAATCGGCCTGACCCGGAGGCCCAGCGGAAGGCGGGCCCCGCGTGGGCTCCCTTCATGCCATTAATGCGCGAGAATCTTGTCTGCGTCTTGACCCGGCCCGTCCCCTGACCCTCTGCCGGGGAGCAGGCCTGGCTTCCAAGCCATATCGGAATCCTATCTTTTGTTTGCTGTGTGTTCTTGTGACAGAGACCTCACCTCTCTGTGCCTTACCTGCGAGGTGGAGGTGATGAAGGTCTGACTCCCAGCAATGCTGAGAGACACCAGAAGGGTGTCTGCGAGCTGTCCAGGGCCTTGAAAAACCCGGTGGGGGCGGGGAAGAGCCGAGCCCGGGGCGCTCCCGAACGAACCCGGCTGTCCTCTCTACCCAGGGTAAGCCACTCTGGAAGGGCGGGGCGGTGGCCACCTGCTCACCATGTTTGGGAAGAAGGCTTGGGCCTGGAGTGTCCCTCTCTGGTTCTTCACGAGCTTGAAGAGCTGGGGGACGTCCACGATGTCGCCCTCGGCCAGGCCCAGCTCCCGCTTCAGCACCTCGCGGTTCCAGTCGATGCAGCTCTGGGGAGGGGGAGAAGGGACAGAATGGGGCTGGGGGCCCTGGCGAAGGGCCCAGGGAGGGCCAGGAAGGCAGACTCCAATCACAGGGGCAGGTGACAGGCGGGGCGGGTACCAGGCGTGGTACCTCTGCGTATGAGTTATGCTCTCTCAGTATCTTGTTGGACAGAATGTCTTTTATTTTCTGCTGCTTTTTTCCTGTTACAAGAAAAAGACAAGAGACAAGAAATGCAAATGAATTCATAGGTCTACTTCCCGTTGGTAGGGTGCCGTGGGGACTCGGTGTTCCCATCTGTGAAATAGGGGCAGTGATAGTTCCTAACAGACAGGTTTGTTGTTCGCCTCTGCGAGGGAAATATTTTAGCCATGTAAGGGCTCATTAAAAATGGTGCCCTTGCCGGGTGTGGTGGCGCACGCCTGTGATCCCAGTATTTGGGAGGCTGAGAGAGGAGGATCACAGGTTTGAGGTCAGCCTCAGCAACTTAGCGAGATCCTGTTTCTTTTTTTTTTTTTTTTTGCGGTACCGGGGATTGAACCCAGGGGTGTTCTACCTCCGTGCTACGCCCCCGGCCCTATTTTTTATACTTTATTTTGAAACCGGGTCTCACAAAGTTGCGGAGGGCCTCACTAAGGAGAGAGAGAGAGAGAGAGAGAGAGAGCTGAGGCTGTCCGCGAACCCGGTTCCTCCGGTCTCTGCCTCCCAAAGTACTGGGATTACAAGTGTGCGCCACCACGCCCGGCCTGAGATCCTGTTTCTAAATAAAAAATAAAAAGGTCTGGGGGTGTAGCTCAGAGTTAGAATGCCCCTGGGCTCAATCCCCAGTTGCCCTCACTCCTAGAAATTTGCTTATCTCTGCAGAGATCCCATTTAGAAAGGCGGAAACAGGTGCCGGGGTAGAGCTCAGTGGGAGAGCACTTGCCAGGATGCATAAGGCCCTGGGTTCTATCCCCAGGACTGAAAAAAGAAAAAAAAAAAAAAGAACCAGGTCTGAGTCTTCCCTGCACATGTCTGTAGAATTTACTGAAAAAACACCCTGGCTGCAGCCGCACTGCACTTCCCCCGGGTCCTCAAATGCTTCGTGCTCCCTCCCGTCTCTGAGATTTGCACCCGTGCCGTTCTCTCTGGTGCAGCCCCTCCCTCTGTCTTGTCTCATGCCCCATCTGCCTAGGCAGCTCCTGCTCATCATCCTTCCGCGCTCTCTCTGGTCTTGGCCTCCTCCAGGAAGCCTTCCTTGAGCTCCGCCGACACGCAGCCCTATGATGCGGCTGACTTATTTCCTCGCTGGGAGCTAGTCCGCCCCATTCCTGCAGCACCCCTGGCACTTGGCACCGTGCCTGGTACACACAGTAGGTGCTCAGAAGAGCCTCGCTGCCTGGACGATGCCTCCTGGTGGTAGGAGGCCTCGTGATGGAAGAGGAAGGGGCCCGGACAGAAGAGGCATGGCCGACTCACTCTTGACCCCTTCGAACATCAGTGCGTCCCCGTGGCCCTCCTTCTGCAGCTCCTGGAAGAGTCTGTAGCAGGACCGGGGACTGGCCAGGAGCAGCCGGAAGCCCTGGAGGCGGAGACCCTGGGTCAGGGGCAGCCCGGCCCTGGGCTCCAGGGGAGGGGTGTGGACTTGGACCCAGGCCGGTCGCCTTCTCCATCCTGTGCCTGAGGAAGGGTCTGGTGGGCGAGGGAAGTTGGGCCCCACGTGGAGGGTGGCGCCATGCCGGGGATGGGAAGGAGCCGCATCCCTCGGGCAGCCCCGGCTCTACCTTCCTGTCTGGCGCTGGGACGAAGCTCAGGAACTCGTCCACGTGGCCCACCGAGAGCCAGTCCGAGTAGAGTCTCACGGGGGCCTGCACCTGCTGCGCGCCCAGGAAGTCCTGCAGGGCCTGGTGCACCTCCCGGCTCTCACAGCTGCCAGCCGGGGTGGAAGGAGCGTTATGGGGAGGGCCATGGGGAGCATGCCGAGGGACTGGGGGCCCGCAAAGGAGTTGGGGTTCTCCTTTAGCGAGGGAGTGATTCAGGAGCCTAGAATGCCCTTATGTCCCTTTATTTATTTATTTATTTTTTTTTGCGGTACCAGGGATTGAACCCGGGGCATTCTACCTCCGAGCTACACCCCCAGCCCTATTTTTTATTCTTTATTTTGAAACAAAGTCTCACTAAGTTACGGAGGGCCTAAGTAGCTGAGGCTGGCCGCGAACCCGGATCCTCCGGTCTCAGCCTCCCAAGTACTGGGATTACAAGCTTGCACCATCATGCCCGGCCCTTATGTCCCTTTATA
This sequence comes from Glis glis, assembly GCA_004027185.1. Classification (NCBI taxonomy): domain Eukaryota; kingdom Metazoa; phylum Chordata; class Mammalia; order Rodentia; family Gliridae; genus Glis; species Glis glis. The sequence continues at coordinate 9,978 of PVJS01048116.1, forward strand.
TCCAAGGAACACAGATGGGGAAACTGAGGCACAGAGTCACTGAGGTAGATAGGACCAGAGCCTAGCCTCAAAAGCACAAACTATCGGATCAGCCCCAGAATTATGGGGGAAACACGGGATTTGGATCCATTCTAACCTGAGCTGTGTGGCCCTGGGGTGTTCCCTCACCTCTCTGAGCCTCTGTTTTTTTCCTGCCAGGCCCTACGTGACTCAGCCTCTTGCTCAATCTGTTCCGCCGCTCTGGCTTTCTGAACACCAAGCTCATTCCTGCCGCAGGACCTTTGCATGTGCTCTCTCACACGCCAGGACACTCTTCCCCAGTTTCCACACAGCTGTGTCCTTCTTGCATTCGGCCTCAGCTCAAAAAGTCCCTTCCCAGCAGGGCATGGTGGCGCACACTTGTAATCCCAGTACTTGGGAGGCGGAGACCGGAGGATCCGGGTTTGCGGCCAGCCTCAGCTACTTAGTGAGGCCCTCCGCAACTTCGTGAGACCCGGTTTTAAAATAAAGGATAAAAAAATAGGGTTGGGGGATGTAGCTTGGAGGTAGAACGCCCCTGGGTTCAATCCCCAGTACCACAAGAAAAAAGTCCCTTCCCCAGAAAGGCCCCCCATCACCTCAACATGGGCCCCCTCCTCCTATGCCCTTCTCTTTTTGTTTTCTTCACTAGGTGAAATTATTGGGTTTGCTCACTCTTCTATTACCTGCCTCCCCCGGGAGCCACGTGGCAGGGACCTGTCTGCCACATTCCCAGCTCCATCCCCAGCTCCTAGCACACAGTAGGTGCTCCATAAACACTCAATGATTGACAAAATGTGACAGAGTTGAGCTGAGTCTGCTGGGCTCCAAAGCCCGTTTCCCCGCCTGGCGTTCCACTTCCCTCTTCCTGACATGTTCGGGGCCCTGGTGGGTCGGGAGCGGGTAGGGGCCTCCCCGGTTCCGCTTCTCCGTGGCACCCTGGGTCCCGGCACCCCTCGTGTCCTTCCCCACTCACCTGGGGTAACCGCTGTTCCCGATGAGAATCCGTCCCAGTGGGTAATCCTTCTTCCCGACTCTGACTGGGGGGCTCACTTCCAGGTTCCCGAAGGAGTCCAGCCCGGTGATCTCCCCCGTCGGGGACCCTCGCGTCACGTAGCCAAAATTTGGACCCTGAGGAGAGAGGCGTGCACTGAGGCGAGGGCCGGGCTGGCTGCGCTCTGGAGAGGAACTCGCCACAGGGAGGGACTCGCATCCGTCGCGGCTGGTAGAGGGCAGCGGGCGCGTCACTGTGGGACGCAGAAGGGGTGTCCAGTTGCGCGGGGGACAAGGAAAGGGACTGGCATTTTTGGCGCTGTGTCCCTCGTCCATGCCGGCTGCTTTGTACACCTCCGCTTGGGTGCAATGATAAATTTGCATATCATTTTGCAGATGAAGAGACTGAGCTCAGGGTGGTCTGGGGCTTCCCTGGTGGAAGCTCAGGGACTTGAACTGTCCTGATGGCCGGTGCTCTCGGTCCACACCGAGGCCCATCCTAATCCTGGGCTGGAACGAGCATCTCAGAACGGCTGTGATGTGTCCGCTTGGGTCTTTGTGAGAGTGGCGAGGTGCATGTCTCTTACCACCTGTCTGAGCTTTGTGGCGGCTGTGGCAAATCGCCACCAAGTGAGTGGCTTAAAATAACACAGGTGGTGGCACACTCCTGTCATTGCAGTACTTGGGAGGCTGAGACAGGAAGATCACAGGTTTGAGGCCTGCCTCATCAACTTAATGAGACTCTCAGCAACCTAGCAAGACCCTGTTTCAAGCCGGGCGTGGTGGCACATGCTTGTAATCCCAGTACTTGGGAGGCGGAGACGGGAGGATCCAGGTTCGCAGCCAGCCTCAGCTACTCAGTGAGGCGTCTGCAACTTCGTGAGACCTGGTTTCAATAAAGGCTAAAAAATAGGGCCGGGGGTATAGCTCAGAGGTAGAATGCCCCTGGGTTCAATCCCTGGTACTGCAAAAAAAAAAAAAAAAAAAAAAAGACTCTGTTTCAAAACAAAAAAAATAAGCCGGGTGTGGTGGCACACGCTTGTAATATCAGTACTTGGAAAGCTGAGACCAGAGGATCCGGGTTCGCAGCCAGCCTCAGCTACTTAGTGAGGCCTCCACAACTTAATGAGACCTGGTTTCAAAATAATGAATAAAAAATAGGGTGTAGCTCGGAGGTAGAATACCCCTGGGTTCAATCCCCAGTACCGCAAAATAAAATAAAATAAAATAAAATAAAATAAAATAATAAAATAAAATAAAAAAATAAATAAAAAGGGCCGGGCATGGTGGCGCATGCTTGTAATCCCAGTTTTTTGGGAGGCGGAGACCGAAGGATCCGGGTTTGCGGCCAGCCTCAGCTCGCGGGCGCACACGCGCGTGCGCACACTCTCTCTCTCTCTCTCCCTGTCTCTCTCTCTCTCTCTCTCTTCCTGTCTCTCTCTCTCTCTACTTAGTGAGGCCCTCCGCAACTTCGTGAGACCCGGTATCAAAAATAAAGTATAAAAAATAGGGCTGGGGGTGTAGCGTGGAGGTAGGACGCCAGTGCGTTCAATCCCCAGTACCGCCAAAAAAAAAAAAAATAAAATAAATAAATAAAAAGGGATGAGGGTGTAGTTCAGAGGTAGAACACTCCTGGGTTCAATCCTTAACACCACAGGAGAAAGAAAAAAGTCAGTGGTTTATAACAAAATATTCCAGAAAAAAACTGACATGGGACTGGAGTGGAGCGTGCTGGGTTGGCGAGCCTCCTTCAGTACTGGAGAAGCCCGGCGGGGTAAAACATTGAAGCTGAGAACTAGACCTGCCAGCGAGCAGGGAAGCGCATCCCAGGCAGAGGGAATGGCATAGGCGAAGGTCCTGAGGTGAGGGAGCGATGGCAAAGTTGATGGACGTGAGGAAGCCCGTGGGTAAGAGACAGGGAGAGCGGACGGACGTGATGACGCTGGGCGGGCAGGGGAGGCGGGAGCTGGTGACACGTTTGACTTTTACTCTAGTTCTTTCCACTGAATGATTCGGGCTGGAATGCGCTTAGTCATGGGACACCCCTTCCTCCCAGGCTGTGGGGGAGGTGGGTTGACAGTGCTTGAGGTGTGGCTCAGGACACCCAGGCATCTGGCCTTTGTTAGGACAGGAGCCAGCCAGAAGGGACAACTCCCGGCAGCTGTCCTACAGTCCCTGTGTCCCGAACTGGAATCACCTGACCCCCGCCAGGCGGACAGCGTGACCCCAACAGCACAGCAGGGCCAGGCGGAAGAGAGATAGTGTCGATTACACTGAAGTCTCCGCCTCCCCTCGCTTGCAGGATCCTCCTTGGAAGGCCTTCATCTTAGCAAGCCTCGTGTCCAACATTCCTTCCTCCATTTTCTCGGGGTGCCAGGGCCCAGCGTGCAGGCCAGGGGTCTTCCTGGGAAAGCAGGGAGGCAGGGTGGGGAAGGGCGTGCTCCCCAAAGCCAGATGGGCCTGGTGTGAATTCTGACTTCTGCAGCCTGAGCCTCAGTTTCTTCATCTGCAAAATAGGCCTATTGATAACATCTTCAAAAAAGGTGGTCCAATTAGATGAGTCAGGGGCTGCGAAAAACTCAGCAACGTGACAGACACAGGATGCATGCTCAATAAAGGCAACTGTCATCATCGTCATCATCATCATTATTATTATTATTATTATCCTGTGCTGACTTTGCATCAGCCTGCCAGGCCAGTCAAGCATGAAGCACCCATATGTCACCTCCCACCCCCCCATGTGGCGACTCCAGCTGATAAAGTCACACCTAAGAAATGGCCATTGATCCCAAACCCCTCACCTCCCTGGTGGATCCCCGGAAAGCCAGCCCCCATCCCCCCCAAAATAAGACAGGCCCTGCCACTGGCCCCACGCCCAGCGTGCAGCCTCGGCAGGATCGGCCCGAGGACAAGCTGAGCACAGGTGGCACGGCTTTGGGAAACCAAGAGCCAGATCTTATCACAGTAATAACAGAAATAGCGCGCCCCACCCATGATCCCACTGGAGCAGGGACTGTGCTCGGCCGGCTCCTCAGCCGCAGGGTTGGGGCGGGCTGGGAAGGACGGGCTGAAGGGGAGGGGGCACAGGCCAGGGGCTCTGGTAGCTGCGTCCCCGCCCCCCCTGCGCAGGTACCATGACGCGCTTGATGGGGAAGTCCTTCAGGCCTCTGTCCCTCGGGGAGTCGAAGACCACGGGCAGCGTTCTGTGCGGGGCCTGGATGTAGCCGATCTCCATTTCATCCTGTGTGGATCGAGGAACAGAGGCTGGGCACCCCGAGAGGGTCTTGGCACGCGGCGCCGGGAGGGGGCGCGGGAGGGGGCGCAGAGCTATCCGCATCTCCCACCCTTGCCTCAAGAGCCAGTTCTCATAACCGGGTGGGAGGCTCGGGGAGCAGGCTGAACAGGAGATGGGAGCCATGGAAAGTGCTGGAACAGGGGCGTGGCCCGTCTGTAGGCTGAGCTCAGGGAAGCGGGCTCAGAGCGAGGGCCACTTGATGAACCCATGGGTCTCGACCCATCGTGGTGGTCCCACAGAGGCCCACGATCATGTCACACAAATGGGTGCCTGAGCTCCCTGTGCAAGGAACCCTCGGTGGCTCCCACTCCTGTCCCTCCCTCGGAGGAAGGGTGGCCGGGCCTGCCCGCCACGCAGGGTCGTACCTGCATCCACTGGTCGTCCATGTTCTCCTCCTCCGGGCAGACGGTTAGTTTGCACTTGGCTTTCTTGGCCAGGGCAGCCACCGATGTGAGGAAGTCTTCATTTTCCAAAACCCTAGAAAGGGAAAAGGCCAGCTCCTTGTGCTCCGGAGTCTGCAGCTCAGGCCTGGGGCCGGGCGACACAGAAGCCCTAGAGATGATGGTGGCCCCAACGGAGACCCTGGCTCGTCCTGTCTCTCTTCTCTTGGCAAGCATCATCCCATTGACCCCTCATCACAGCCCACGACGGGCACAGCAGGGCCCTCACACCAAGAAGACAGTGTGCGTGTGGGGTCCCGGGCCAAGGTCATGCCACCCCGGACAGCCTATTTTGAATCCCGCCTTGCTGGCTTCAGGCCTGATTCTGATCTCAGGGTTACTCCCTCACTCTTTCTTTTTTTTTTTTTTTGTGGTACGGGGGATTGAACCCAGGGGCATTCTACCTCTGAGCTACACCCCCGGCCCTATTTTTTATTCTTTTTTTTTTTTTTTTT
>PVJS01048117.1:0-15179 GCA_004027185.1 Glis glis
CCTAAGAAAAATCCTCACACACACACACACACACACACACACACACACACACACATCTCTCACAGAAGGCCTACTAATAAATTTAAAATGATAAGGGGTAGTTAGAAAGAAAGAAATAAAAAGGTAGTAACAGGCCTTCCATGTTCTTGACGTTAAGAGAACTACCATGGATGTTTATCACAGCTAGTATTCAGTGGCTATGGGGATAAGTAGATATTTAGACACTTGATTCAATTTCCTTCTGTGCTATGCAAAAAAAATTGAATATTTATTAGACATAAGGCAGTTTTCTGGCTAGGCTATATAAGGTAATTAAAGATAGTTCCTATCCTCACCTGAATCAGAAGTTCTAGGCAGTTGGAACTTAGATCAGTTGGTCTGAAAATGCCCTCCACCATTTATGAACGTTAGCATTGGTTCCCAGGAGAAGACAGGGTCTCGATCACCAGGAAAACTCTATTCACCATTTGACTCATTTAATTTGCTTCTCTAGAGATTATGGTTCTTCATTTGGTCTAAAGCCGAGCATTTTCCTTAAACCCATCTTAAAGGCATTTCGAGAAATAAAACTTTGAAGTTCTGGGATCTAAAGGCCTCATTCAAAATATTTACACATTTCAATAACATTTACTCAAGTATTATATTGTACTGAATTCTATGAAATGCCTTAAAATTATCTTCACTGAAAAACTAATAGAGAACAATTTTGTTTCTAGAAGGCAAACTGAAATACAAATCAAACATAAAGGTATCTGGGGCAACATTTTATCAAAATGTTAGCTTCTTCAAAAGTTTGGCAGTCAATAGTTAAAAGCTAAACCTTATTTTACCTTCAACTAGAATGAATGCTCCTTGAGAGGAGGTACTCTTTTTTGTTTTGTTTTGTTTTTTCATGTGGTTTTGTTTTTTTAATCTCCATAAACCTAACAAGGCCTACTATGGTGCCTGATACCCATTAGGTAGTCAGGAATGTATGCTGATGAATGAATGAATGAATGAATGAATGAATATGTGACCTTGCAGTATTTAGAGAATTTCATCTCTTAAACTACCTAGAAAGGTAAGCAAAGGTAGTGAATGAGTCAGTTATGTAGAACCACCCGAGAAAACAAGCAGGTGTTTCCCAGAGCCCAAGGAGGAAGTGTACTTTGAGAAGATGTCATGGTGTGGATCTTAAATGTCCCCTAAAGATCCATATGCTAAAGGCTTGGTCGCCAGTCTGTTGTGCTCTTAGGGCGGGGCTTAGTTAGAGGAAGTTAGGTCATTGGGGGTGTGCCTTTGAAGGGGATGGCAGGACTGGTCCCTTCCTCTCTTTGCCTTTTGGCCACCATGAGGTGAACAGGCCTCTTCTGCCTCAAGTTCCCGCCATGTTGAACTGTGCTGCCACAGGCCCAAAGTGACAGGCCCAAGTGACCGTGTACTGAAAACATGAGCCAAAGTAAGTCGTTTCTCCCTTGTAAGTAGATTATCTCGGGTATTTGTCAAAGCAACAGAAACCTCATTGTCTAACATGGGAGAATATCTGCGGTAGGACAGTGCGGACCCTGGGCTGCTCCAGTAGACTTTCCATTGTTCGGCCAGAGCTAGATACGCCAGCTGTGGACCCTTTCCCAGTGGTGTTTCCTGTATCGACACCTCAGCAAAAGTTGTGACCGATAACGTGATATCCTGGAAATCCGTCCAATATACTGAACAGAGCTATTCAATTCCAAAGAGTCAACAGGATTTACTGCCAAAGATTCCTTTGCAAAAGTTAGAGAACATATCATTCTCATATTTTGCCCTCCTTGGTGAGGGATTTAAATAAACACACGGCTTTATCCTGGACTCGCTAGCTGGGGGATTCTTTGAAACTTCAGTTACTGATCGCACAGAAGAACAGTGTGACCTCCAGGAAAGCTCCGGCTTGGAGCTCTTCGAGGAGGGTAATCACAAGATTAATGTTTTCCCTATTTAAAACTGATTTAAGGCTAAAAATAACTGCAACAGCCTCTACTTATCTTAGAGGGGGAGGTAGACTGGCAAGGGGCAGGAATTTTGCCGCTAGAGAACGTCCCCGGTACATTCTTCAGGGTTTTAGCATTGAATATGTTTTTCAGGGACTATGAAGTAGCATGCATTTGTCACATGTGAAATGTATCTTGTTTTACCAATGTATCTTGTTTTACTAGCTTAATGTTTGGGGGAAACACCAACAGAAAATCATTATTTTCAAATATTCATATTTTGGTATTTAATATTTTTGCATGACTTCAAGCACTCAGGAGATCACTGGTTTCTGTGCTGAAAAGTCCTATTTATTATTTTCATTTTGTGGCGAACATAAAAGGACTTAATTGACTTTACCAAGGTCATGAGCAAAGCAAAGATGAGAAACCCGAGAATGAATCCTCTCTGCTTCCAAATATTTTGAAAGTTGGCTCATGCAAAGAAAAAAAAAGGATGATGAAAGAGCACTTCTGGGAATGAAAAAGAGAAACCTTGTCTCTCAGTGCCTAGAGGTCTGTGCGCGTTCCAAAGATAAAGCTTTTATTTTAGGCACAGAGCTCACAGTCGTCTTCACTTTCGCTGGACACTTTCCTCATTATATTCTGAGCTTGGAAAAAATTAAATGAAATAATCACACAGCACAATTTTATAAAATTTGCTCTTCTGAGCCTAATTTTTAATGGCGGAGTTTTGTGACTTGGCATGTATTTAAGTAGTTTAGTGTCTCAGTCAGGTATGAATGCAAAAGAGATCTGCATTGTAATCTTTATTGAGCCAGTATTTATTGAAAGCATGTTAGTCAGGCACTAGTTGCATCTTCTCATTTAGTTCTTGGGAAACACTGTGTGGGGGAGATGCTGTTCATATCGTGCCCATTTTACATATCTACCCAAGGTCACAAACAGGGTTGGAGGTCGACTGTGAAGAGGCTAAGTATTCATCCAAAACAAACACAGCGAAACTATATATTAAATCATCCTCATAGCCCTGTTAAAGGCTCCTTTTTTAGCCTATAAGACCCCTTTTCCAGATAGTTTCTTAAAAACAGCAAAATATGCCGGGCGTGGTGGAGCACGCTTGTAATCCCAGTACTTTGGGAGGCGGAGACCAGAGGATCCAGGTTCGCGGCCGGCCTCAGCTCTCGCTCTGTCTCTCTGTCTCTGTCTCTCTCTCTCTCCTTAGTGAGGCCCTCCGCAACCTCGTGAGACCCAGTTTCAAAATAAAGCATAAAAAATAGGACCGGGGGTGTAGCGTGGAGGTAGAATGCCTCTGCGTTCAATCCCCGGTACCGCAAAAAAAAAAAAAAAAAAAACCCAGCAAAATATAACAACAAAAGTTTCAATAAAATGTTGATTCAATTCAGTATTTGTAGAAAATACATTTACTTCTAGAGTTTTCCTTATTTCTACAATTTTCTCTGTTGGTTTGATTCCTGGTGCTATTCTATAAACAGGGACACACTGTGGCAAATTGAATTTAAATCCTCACTTTGTCTTTCATGGGCCATGTGACCCAGGGCATATTATCTAAGTTCTTTAAGCCTCTTTCATGTTGGTGTTCAGAAAATGGTTCCCAAATTTCTAGCTATAAGTACTTTGTTAGAAAGTAAAAGGGAATAAAGAGATTAGTTCAAACTTCTCAATTTACAAACGATGAAAGTAAGACCCAGAGAAATTAAGTGATTTTGCAAAGCCTCCTACCTATCTCTGTGTGGAAACAGGAATGAACCCAGGTTGCCTGAGTCCCAGCGTGAGCTCTGCCACTGCCCCGTACTATCGCGGGCTGATTACTACGTGACTGATAATCTCTGCCACCAGAAGTCTTCAGGCAACTACTATATGATTATTTCTGTGTATAAGCAGAATTACAGTGTGGGGCAGAGAGCTGGGGGTGCCGCCACGCTAACGTGGGCAGAGTCCCTCGTTGTCATCTGTGTTGTCTCCCACTTGGCCGATTTGAACCCATGACACTTTAGATGAGCTCTGGAAGCTCCATGAATATCACTGTGGTGGATTCCCCATATCTGATGCTTTACTGCATGACTTAAATGAGTCCTCATGCTTCCTAGGTCTCCTGTCCGTGAGCATCGCCATGGAGACTCTCCATGGAGCTTCCCTGGGGAGGAGCGGCTGACAATTACTGCTGCCAGTGCTCCTTAAACCAATTGAGATCTCTGTGGCCAAGCCCACGGTGCTCTTTCCTCTCTCTCTCTCTGATGTTCAGAATTTAATCACTAATGTGAATAAATATATAGATGGCTTGCTGAGCCAACTTAGAGATGACATAAAGATGAGAGCACAGAGGCTATGATAATGAGGAAATCAGATTATAAAGCTCCTAGAATAATGGAGCAAGTGGAAAATAATGAAATTGTAAAAGTAAATTTTAAATTCCTGAACTTGGGTGCAAATGGCAACAAAACTACAGGAACAGGATGGGAATACTTGGCATAACCCTGGCAGGGGTAAATTTCTACTTTAGCAAGCCGGGCGTGGTGGCGCACACTTGTAATCCCAGTACTTGGGAGGCTGAGACAAGAGGATCCGGGTTCGAGGCCAGCCTCAGCTACTTAGTGAGGCCCTCTGCAACTCAGTGAGACCCTGTTTCAAAATAAAGAATAAAAAATAGGGCTGGGGGTGTAGCTCAGAGGTAGAATGCTCCTGGGTTCAAGCCCCACTACCAAAAAAAAAAAAAAACAATTTCCAATTTAGCCTAGGTAAAAATGATGAAGGGTTTAGGCTGACTGTGAACCTTGACGTACGTCAACAGTAATGTGGCTGCCAAAAGGATCATTTCATCATGGGCAGCCTTGCAATGTGTGGCTTTCAGGACAAAGGAAGTGACAATTTGGGTCCTTTCATTTCAGTCAGACTACATATGGACTTTTTTTTTCCTTTCTAGGTACCAAGGTCATAGTGAAACTGACAAATATCCAGATTTTATAAGAATAAGAAGTATGTCAAAACATATGACAGTAAGAAGGGTGCTTGAAAGAACTGAAATTATTTGTGCTGGGGCAATAGGATAACTCTCAGGAGTTGCGAGCTATGAAGTCGGTCTGCCAAAGTTTCATGGATGCTGACCTAAGACACACGGGTGCTGGGTCAGAGACAAAAGATATTTATTACTCATAGCAACCATAGCACCCACAGTACCAGCATTTTTTTGTGCCAGTCCCTTAAGCCCTAATTCCTGAAGAGCAAGTCAAAAGGGGCGGAACTGTGTTGACACACACGTCTTCTCTGCTTTATAGGAGAGGAACCTGGAGCTTAGGGAATCCCAATCTTTTATAATAGGCCTTGAGCAAACCTGCACAACCATTTTCCAAAGAGAAGGGAGATCTTATCTCTCATCAAACCCCTTCAAGAAGAACAAAGTGTTGTCAGAGCCTTTAACTGGAAGACATGCAGAAACAGGAGAGACCCACAGAAAACTGACTTTCAAAAATAACTCCACCTTAAAAGTTGTCATGGTAGAGTACAGAAATCTCTATCACTCCAGATGACAAAACAAGACCCAATTGGTGAGAAATACAGATAGGCAAATTTCTGTCAGATAAGGAAGTATTTTATAAAAAACGGAACAAGCTCAAATGAGATGGACACCTTAAGAAGTCAGACACGTTCAGGAGGAAGCCAGGCAGCCATCTGTTACTGACCACTAAGAAAATATTCATGCGTAGAGAAGTACTGAATCGAATGGTATATTTAGCTTCTTCTAGTACAAAGAAAATGAAGAATCAAAGTATAGTAGTCCCCTCTTTAACCACAAAAGATGGTTTTAAGACCATTTAAGATTGTTCATTAATATGTGCAACCTAGGGAGTAGTGGGGACACACAAGGGACTCCGGTTGATAATGGAGAACCCTCAGTGGGGCAAGGGAAGTGGTACAAGGGAAGGGGAAGGGCAAGAAAGAAGCGAATCAGTGGAATTACTATCATAAACAATATGTACATGTGAGAATATACCAACGTCATTCTCGGTACTTCATATGGGTAGGGGGAGGCGGGGGGGCACTAAGAGCTGTGTGCATGTATGTTTACATCAAATTGATATTCACTGTGATGTGAGACTCCAATGCACCAATAAAAGCACAAAAAAAGATTGTTCTAAGACCCCCAGAGGTTGCCTAAAACCTCAGATAGTACTGAACATCATATATACTGTGTTTTTTTCCTATACATATATACCTGTGATGAAGTTTAGTTCATAACTTAGGCACAGTAAGAGATTAACAATAGCTAACTACTAATAAAATAGAGCAATTATAACAATATACAATGATAAAAAGTTATGGGAATGTGGTCTCCTGTTCATTTCTGGAATTTTCCATTTAATATTTTCAGACTGAGGTTGATTACGGGTAACTGAAACTGCAGAAAGTGAAACCACAGCGGGGGGGGGGTGGGGGGGGGTCTGCTGTAATTAGCAAAAAAGGCAGGACAGAAAAGGATAAAGTGCTCTTTCAGACTCGAGATACTTCATCATCCTAGATATCTCCTGAAGCTCCGGGTCCCAAGAGAGCCAGGCATCTCTTTGATGAACCACAGACAAGGCAGTCTGCACAGCCTTTGTGAACTTTGTTGTAATCTCCCTTGTCCTGCCTCTTCAGTGAAGAAAAACTGCTCAAAAGTCTATTTGGAAATAAAGAAACTTTGACGCCTTATCCTAAATTATCCTGTGTTGAAAAATAGAGTCTTTACTAAGGAATCCTCTGCAATTTAAGTGGAACTACTTCTGGTTTCCCAGGCACTTACACTGGCGCTTCAGAATATTCCGAAAGAAAATATATCATTTATGGGGTTATTTTCAGAAATAATAGGTGTCTGTGTGCCCCACCCATCGCCACCAAAAGAGACTATTTAAGGTTGTTATAACTCTTATATTAATTAACAAATGGATATTTTTACTCATGGATTTTTTGTGTGTGTGTGTGTGGTACTGGGAATTGAACCCAGAGGCATTCTATCTCCGAGCTACACCCCCAGACTGATTTCATTTCTTATTTGGAAACAGGGTCTCACTAGGTTGCTGAGAGCCTCACCAAATTGCTGAGGCTGTCCTCGAACCTGCAATCCTCCTGTCTTAGCCTCCCAAGTACTGGGATTACAAGCGTGTGCCACCATGCCCAGCTACTTATGGATTTTTTAACTGTTCATTCTGTTTGAATTCTCCTGAATATCACATAGGTAAGAAGATACAACTACAGCCAGAGGGTAGAGAAGTGACTTCAGTCCTGCCATATAAATAAATAAATAAATAAATAAATAATTAATTAATTAATTAAAATAAAAGGGCATCCCTCTTAAAGCAAAGAAAGTATAGAAGCATCAGTCAGGACACTGGGAAAGGCTGTGGCATGAAGGGATCTAAGAGGACTTTGCAGCACTTTGGGACGACTGAGTATTCATTTATAGCAAGAAATTGGACATAAAATTTTCTACTCTGTACTAAATCCAGCAAGGTACCCTATTATTATTATTATTATTATTATTATTATCATTTTTAACGAGACTGGTATGGTGGTGCACGTCTGTAATTCCAGTCCTTAGGAAGCTGAGACAGGAGGATCCCAGGTTCAAGGCCAGCCTCAGCAACTTAGTGAGACTCTTGGCAAGTCAGTGAGACCCTGTTTTATACTAAAAAGGGCTAGGGGTGTATCTCAGAGATAGAATGATCCTGGGCTCCATCCCTAGTATCAAACAACAACAAAAGACCTTGGGAAGGGCCCCAGACTGGTTAAAGTATTGGGCCCAGGCTCATCTGGCTAGAGCAAGCTGCAGGGTAGGGAGGCCTCACATCTGCAGAGTAGACATGTGTCTGGAAACAATTCATTTAGCCTTTTCAGAAACAGGAGGTACAAACAAAGCTTACAGGATTGTTCTTTTCCTTCCACAAACAAGCACATAATCTCTTCCGGCATGGATCAGTTTGATCCTGGATTGTGCAGGCACAGTTAAAGATTTGGCCATGCTTTCTGGAGATCATGACTCTACTCTACAATTCTGTGCTTAATCAATAAACGAGACAACCATTTTAAATAATGTCTTTGGAAAGCACACATTCACATCTCACAAGACTCAGGTTTCATTCCATGCTTTGGGGATTATTTATTAAAATAATTGTGTTTAAATATATTCTACATATCATTTCTGAAATTTGACATCTTGAAACTACATAGGATTTTTAAATGATTTATGGTGGACAAGTGAATTTTTATCACACCAAATTTATTACTACACTTAAAAACTAAAAACCATGGTATCACCCTGCACAATGAATATCACCCTGCACAATGAAGCCAATAAAAAGGGAACTTGAATTCGTAGTTTTCTATGTACATAAACATCTGTGCTATCTAACTTCCGCCTCCTAAAACCATTTGTTTTGCTTCAGCCTTAACCCTTAAAAATGGCAAAAGAATTCTGCTTCTTGGAATGTTTATTAATTTAGCAGCAGGGGTCAAGTAATCTCCTTCACACCCCAAGCTAAACTTTCTTTACTCGGTGTTTAAGATATTTTAAGAGGTCTCTTGGAGGGAGAGATGTTGATCTAGAACTCGGGGTCTCTTGGAGGGAATTAAACCGCGGGGCTGTGATGCAGAGCTCAGCCTAAGAATAAAGCTGCCATATTTTTCTGAATCAAAGGCAGACCTATTTTAGAGAGTAACCTTGGCAAAATTGTTTTTTATCTCGATATGCAGATATGCACTATAAAGTCAAGCTGCACTTCCTATAAATACCTTGTAAGATAAGCGAAGTGCTGTTCTGCGACTCCTACAGCCAGAAAGCCAGAAAGGACAAAGGGGCTTCTGTGACCTTTTGAGAATATGAGGCTCACCCCAAGGAGCTGAGAGCAAGTACAACGGAGAGTTGGTCCTTCTCAGAGGGGGATCAACTTACTCCGAATAATAGCCCAGAGCTTTTTATCACTTGTTTTGGTATTCTCATTCTGGACAGAGAGGAGGGGTGGGGAACCCAAAGAAGGGAGGTTGAACAAGAAGGGGTAATCTGAGAAGGAAAAACAAAAATAGAGTGGGCAATAAAGGGAAGAAAGAAGAGCAGGCTTTGGGAGGCCCCCGTAGAATGTGCTGGCAGCGCCTGGGCTCAAAGGGCAGGTGGCTATTTCCGTCTGTTCCCATTATAGAAGTGGGACCTAGTGTTGCTAGGTCCAGAGTCGGCTGGAACTGACTCTCGCTCTTCACATCATTTTCCTTCTTATGAAGCTACAGTGACTCCCACACCTGACTTTCCTGTTTGGGATTCTAATGTCCGACCCCATCTTTGTCCTTCCTACTTGACCTCCAGCTACCTCTCCAACTATCTACTGAGGCAGGCTGCTCACCTGCCCAGAGCCCCACACCCAAGCTTCTGTTTCCTTATCCTCCCTTCTCCCTTCCTTTCCACATATCTAAAGCACCTCCACCCTCTTAGGTTAAGATCTCTTTTATTTCATAATAATAACTGGCATTGCACTTAGACCATGCACCATCACCCCTGAACCATGGCCCCTGGGGACATTTCCTCCACTACTTTGGCCACACCCGTCTTGCCCTGTGTTCCATCTCCTGGAACATTTATTCACTCACTCAACTCCAGAGAATCAACCCCTAGGAATAAAAAACTGTGGTAATGTACATGTTCAATAAACTTCCCAGGACCAACTGAGGAGTTCGGGTGTCCTAAGGTAGTAGGATTGTGACTATTGGTGTTTGTATTTTTCTGTATTGTTTAATATATTCTTACCATGATCATGTACAACTTTTATAATAAAACTGGTATACATATTAAGTCCCCCAGATGATTTGATGGGTGGGAGCCATAGGTCTTTATTAGTCATTTGAACAATGATTCAATCACTTGCTTCTTTCACTTATTATCTGCTCAACAGGGTAAAAAGATATCCTAGGGCAAGAACTGTCCCATCCTCTTCCTGTCTAGTGCTAGAAATGCCAGGTTCAAAGCTAAGTCTCCATAAATTCTTGAATGGTGTTGAACAGACTCTCAGGAAAATACGGGGAAAAAATTTAATAGGACACACATGGGACATTTAAAAGAAAAAGAAAACTTAAAATTAGTGGGTTAAAGAAGTATGAATTTGAAGTACGGGAAAAATATTCATGTGGCTTTTGAACCCTGAGATGAGCACAGGTCAGCAGTCGTCTTTTGCTTTAGATCTGGAAGCAAAGGATCTTTGAAGCCATCAGTAGTCATCTTGGGGCATGTGGAAACCACTAGGTGTTTGCTCTTTTTAATCTGAATCATTCTTGGAGCAGTGTGCTCAATTATAAGTTCTACAGCTAAAGAAGCAATTTGAAGAGTTAGAGAGAGTTAAGAAAAAGAATCCAAACTCTGATGCATTGCTAATGGGAATGTGAAATGATACAGCTATTCTGTGAAACAGTCTCATAGTTGTTTCTCAAAAAGTTAAACGTTGGCCAGGCATGGTGGTGCACGCTTGTAATCCCAGTACTTTGGGAGGCGGAGACCGGAGGATCCGGGTTCGCGGCCAGCCTCAGCTCTCTCTTTCTCTCTCTCTCTCTCTCCCTGTCTCTCTCTCTCTCTCTCTTTCTCTCTCTCTCCCTCTACTTAGTGAGACTCCGCAACTTCATGAGACCCGGTTTCAAAATAAAGTATAAAATAGGGCCGGGGGTGTAGCACGGAGGTAGAACGCCTCTGGGTTCAATCCCCGGTACCGCAAAAAAAAAAAAAAAAAAGTTAAACGTAGAGTTACCATATGACCCAGCACATCTACTTACTCCTAGTATACACCCAAGAGAATTGAAAACACATGTTCTCAGCAGCATTATTCCTAAGTCAGTGTATGACCGTGAGAGCCAATGGATAAACAAAATGTGCTATATCCAAACAATAGGATATTATTTGGCCGTACAAAGGAATAAGGCATTGGTCATGTTACAACATGGATGACCCCGGAAAGCATGCTAAGGGAAAGAAGCCAGACACAAACCTCATTCGTTGTATGATTCCATTTATACAACAAAGCCATGGAGACAGTATGTAGATTAGTAATGCTAGGGGTTGGAGGAGGGGCATGGGAAGTGACTGTTAGTGGACGTAGGGTTCTAGAATTTGACAATAGTGGTCACACAAATCTGTGAATGTACTAAAAATAAATTGTATGCTTTTGAGGGCTAAATTTTAGGGTCTGCAAATTATATTCAATAAAGCTTTTATTAAGAAAAAAAAACAAGAAAAGAATCAAGAAGAAATTAAAGGAGGGAGGGAGGAACGGAGGGAGGGAGAGAGACCTGGGCAGCAGGATACCCAAAAAATGTAAAAAAAAAAATAGGCAACAAGAAAGGAGTTTTATTAAGGGTTATCTTTTGGGGCATAATTAGCTTTTTAAAAGTTTTTTCTTTTCTACTAAAAAAAGATAACTCGTTAAGGAGAAACTTGGAAGGCATAGATTATGAATACAGTCTAAGGGGTTTGGTTCAGATACAAGTTTTTCCCACCAATAAAAATTAGAATGAGAGGTATTTACATTTCCCTTTGGGGCGGACATATGCAGTGCTTAGAATAGGTTTTATCTGTGCAGGATAATTTGTAGGAGCCTTTCATGGAACAGGAGAGGGATAAATTGGGTGACCTTTCATGATCTTTGCTCTTTTTCCTTTCTTGGAGAAATGCTAAGCCTCAGCATTCAATGGGACACACCAGCCCAGTGTGTCAACCTTGGTGAAATGCAAGGAGACATCGCTGTTTCTTGAAAAGTTTTATTTGGTGAGGATACACATTCATAAATGCACATTCCTTTTTACCACTGTAAAAATCTTCCCCTCTAAGCAATTAGCTTTTGATTAAGAAAAGCAAACCTCAAAGCCACATTTGCAACCTATTATTTCAACCATTAGTGTAAAGAAAATAGATGTAAGTTATGTATAGCTACCCCAACCCGTGTTATTTGCACATATACAGAAAGCATACTTGGCCTGGTGACTAGTTGTGAAAACTCTAGAGCCTTTGCATTCAGTTTTATCTGAAAAATAAAACGATGTCCTTCTTGCTCCTATTTTCCGAGGACAGAACCGTCTCTTCTAAGCCTCCCATTACTTCCCAGGCTCAATGTTTTAGGAAGAAACATGTAGCTGATTTGGGTCCTCTCAGCCCAACTCTCCTCACTTTGCCCAGGACGCAGATGCCCACGAATTAAGGCAAACTGAGAGGCATGGTTAAAGCAGGCAGTCTCTTCTTGGTCTTGTCACCAGACTCCAAACAGAACCTTTGTAGGGCTTTGTTCTCTGGTCAGATCAGGTGATGTGTGGTTTTATAGCAAAGTCTATGTCAGTATTGATGCTCTTGGTTTCACAATCACACGTTCAACAACATTCAAGTAAATACAGACTTCTAAGCATTCCTATTTTTGGTTAGTAATATAAACTTTCATTTCCAACATCCTCAAATAAGACATCTTTAACCCAACTGCATGCTTATGGAATAATGGACGGTGGTCCTTGGACCCGGTACTGTTAGCATCTGATATGCTGAGAACATTGACTAGAGGGACTCTTCGCCCGACCTGAAGCCCTTCACCTCCTCGGAAGGAGGCCCTGCTCTGTCCCTGCTAAGCCAGGGCATGGTCGAACTGTCCTTTCTCCAGGCCTTCCAGTCCATCGGCCCAGGTTGAGGTCGGCATGCTCCGATATGGGTCTAGAAGAATCCGGAAGCACCTGACGATGAGGATGCCCAAGAAGATAAACAGTAAGATCACAAAAACAAAGGTCGTTTTCTGCTCCAGCGACATGCTAGACTCCGAGGACTCATTCCCAAGGGGCAGGAGGGGCGAAGGGATGGGCTGTCCTCCGTCCATTGTCCAGGGAAGGCTGTGCACACCATCTCCTGGTTCCCTTTTCTTCCATCATCAGTCCGCTAAATTCATGGTGGCTGCGCCCTGGAAAGGCTGGGTGGGCTTCAGGAAGAAAGAAAGGAAAGAAGGGGGAATAACTATCAAGTAGTAGCCTGGTTTTCTACATTCATAGTCATGTTTTTCAGAGAGAAGAAATCTATAAACCAGCTTTTTTTTTCAACCAGATACGCTTAGTTTTGTATAATTGTGGAGAAGAATATTTCACTCTTGCATGAAATTACCAGATTGTCCTCAGAATGGCCACCTGGGGCCAGGAGAGATGGGCATGGAATGAAACAATAAGACAGAAGATGAGAAATGTGCAAGCAATGTTGACCTCAGTGTGTGCTGCCAACCTGACATCCACAGCCAGCCCACCCAGCCTCCTGTAGCTCCCTCCAATCACATCGCTCTCGCCTCATTCTTACAGGGGGGGCCGTTGAGTGAGCACCAGCTACGTGCCAGACAGGACTGTGGCTAAACTTGACATATGTCAGCCACTCCACTACAGACTGCATGAAAGCTGGCACTTCTGTAGCCCAGTGGGGGGAAACTGAGGCAGAGTAAAAGGAACTTAAAATAGAAACTCTAGCCAAGCATGGTGGTGCACACATGTGACCCCAGTACTTGGGAGGCTCAGACAGGAGTATCACAGGGCTGAAGACAGCCTCAGCAACATAGCGAGACTCTCAGCAACCTAGCAAGAACCTGTTTCAAAACAAAAAATAAAAAATAAAAAAGGACTGAGGATGTAGCTCAGAGGTAGAATGGCCCTGGGTTCAATCCTCTGTACCACACAAAAATAAAATATATATAAAATAAAATAAAATAAAATAAAAAGGGCTGGGGGAGGGCTCAGAAATAGAATACCCCTGGGTTCAATCCCCAGTGCCAAAAAACAAAACAAACAGACAAAAAAATAAAAAATAAAAACTCTCTCAAGGAGCTTTAGGTTCTAGGCTCTGCTCTACTGCAAAATGAGTTTGAGACCTTGGCGAGGTCAATAAACTGTAAACACACCACACACACACACACACACACACACACACACACACACACACACAGAGAGAGAGAGGAGAGAGAGAGAGAGAGAAATGCCTATAAAAAAGGGGGGCAAGGAAAGAACAGAGAAATGGGAAAATAATTAATAATAAATACATTACTACTACAAACTAAAAGAAAA
Source organism: Glis glis (assembly GCA_004027185.1). Taxonomy (NCBI): domain Eukaryota; kingdom Metazoa; phylum Chordata; class Mammalia; order Rodentia; family Gliridae; genus Glis; species Glis glis. The sequence continues at coordinate 14,043 of PVJS01048117.1, forward strand.
GGAATGCCTGAGTATCTCGTGGTGTTGTGAAAAGGATGAGTGTCTGTGGAAGCCCTTCGGAAGGTGTACAAAGAAGAAAAAGACAACAAATGTTGCTTCACATAAGACACAACCCAGGGAGCCCAAGCCAAGGGAGAAGGAGGCATCTCACGCTACCAAGCCATCGAGGGACTGTTGCTTTTTTCTTTCTTCTTCAAACATAAAGACCAAGTTCAATATTTGACCTTGGGAAGCACTTCGAGAACTGAGCTGGAAAAAGGAATGAATCAACTCCAGGCTTTTAAAATGACAGTTTTTTTTGGCAGTGGCTTCCTACCATTGAAGACTATGTGGAAGAGAGGAATAAAAGAGCAAGTTATCACTATTTTCGCTTTACCAGTAGAAAAATTGAGATATTTGGACATTACTACTTGTTTTAAAGGAAAATAAAATAATACACTAACCAAAGATATAGAATGATTTTTAAAGAAAAAAATAATCTAAATTATCTTTAAGCTGGGAATGGTGACACACGCTTGTCATCCCAGTACTTGGGAGGCTGAGACCAGAGGATCCGGGTTCACGGCCAGCCTCAGCTACTTAGTGAGGCCTCCACAACTTAGTGAGACTCTGTTTCATAATAAAGAATAAAAAATAGGGTTGGGGGTGTAGCCGGGAGATAGAATGCCCCTGGGTTCAATCCCTGGTACCGCCAAAAAATAAATAAATAAATAAAGTATCTTTAAAATGTATCATAAAATTAAATAGGAGAATGCCCCTGAGTTCAATCTCTAGTACCAAAATAAAAAAAGAACAAAATAAAATATCATAAATCAGATTAATATCATTTGTGTGTAAACCTCCAATGGCTTCCTAATAGAAAAATTTCCAAAAAGAAAGTCATTAAAAGCTTCATGCAAGCCGGGCATGGTGGCACATACCTATAATCCTAGTACTTGGGAGGCTGAGACATGAGGCTTGCAGGTTCAAGGACAGCCTCAGCAAGTAGTGAGACTCTCATCAGCCTAGTGAGAGCCTGTTTCAAAATAAAAATAAAATAGGGCTGGGGATGCAGCTCGGAGGTAGAATGTCCCAGGGCTCAATCCCCAGTACCACACACACACAAACACACACACACACACACACACACACACACAC
>PVJS01048118.1:0-15176 GCA_004027185.1 Glis glis
GGAGGGAGGGAGGGAGGGAGGAAGAAAGGAAGGAAGGAAGGAAGGAAGGAAAAATAGGGCTGGGGGTGTAGCTAGGAGGTAGAATATTTGCCCCTGGATTCAATCCCCAGTACCAAAAAAAAAATGTTTAACCGTTTTTAACTTTTAAAGAAACTGCCACAGTGTTTTCTTTCTTTCTTTCTTTCTTTCTTTCTTTTTTTTTTTTTTTTGCAGTACCAGGGATTGAACGCAGGGGCGTTCTACCTCCGTGCTACACCCCCGGCCCTATTTTTTATACTTTATTTTGAAACCGGGTCTCACGAAGTTGGGGAGGGCCTCACTAAGCAGAGAGAGAGAGAGAGAGAGAGCTGAGGCTGGCCGCGAACCTGGATCCTCCTGCTCCGCCTCCCAAAGTACTGGGATTACAAGCGTGCGCCCCCACGCCCGGCTGCCACAGTGTTTTCTACAATTGCTCTGCCATTTTGCCTTCCCATCCTAATGTCTGAGGGTTCCTAAAATTGAGCATCTTTGTGTGTGTGTGTGTGTGTGTGTGTGTGTGTGTGTGTGTGTGTTTTACTGGAGATTGAACCCAGGGGCATTCTACCTCTGAGCTACAACCTATTTTTTTTTTTTTTTTTTTGCGGTACCAGGGATTGAACCCAGGGGCGTTCTACCTCTGAGCTACACCCCCAGCACTATTTTTTATACTTTATTTTAAAACCTGGTCTCGTGAAGTTGCGGAGGGCCTCACTAAGTAGCTGAGGCTGGCCCCGGACCCGGATCCTCCGGTCTCCTCCTCCCAAGTACTGGGATTACAAGCATGCGCCACCACGCCCGGCTGTATTTTTTTTTTTATTTTGAAACAGGGTCTCTAAGTTGCAGAGGGCCTCACTAAGAGGCTGAGGCTCACCACAAATCTGCAATTCTCTTGTCTCAGCCTTCTAAGGACTGGGATTACAGGCGTGCACCACCACGCCTGGCTGAACATCTTTTAATGTGCATGTTGGTCAAGATATCTATTCAAATCTTTTGCTCTTTTGCTCATTTTTAATTAGTTTGTTTTTGTTGGGTTGTAAGTTATGTATTCTTTATATATTCTGGATGATAGACCCTTATCAGATATGTAATTTGCAAATGTTTCTTCCCTTCTGTGGGTGTCTATTGACTTTCTTGATGGTGTCCTTTAATGTATGAAAGTTTTTTTTTTTTTTTCCTGGTACCGGGGATTGAACCCAGGGGCGTTCTACCTCCGCGCTACACCCCTGGCCCTGTTTTTTATACTTTATTTTGAAACCAGGTCTCATGAAGTTGTGGAGGGCCTCACTAGGTAGAGAGGGAGACAGGGAGAGAGTGAGACAGAGAGAGAGCTGAGGCTGGCCGCGAACCTGGATCCTCTGGTCTCCGCCTCCCAAAGTACTGGGATTACAAGCGTGCGCCACCACGCCCGGCTGAAAGGTTTTAATATTGATGAAGCCCAGTTAATTTTTGTCCTTCGATTGCTTGTGCTTTAGCTGTCATATCTAAGATACATTGCCTAATTGAAGGTCACAAAAATCTACACCTGTTTTCCTCTAGGAGTTTTATAGTTTTAGCTCCTCCATTTAAGTCTCTGATACTTTTTTTTTTTTTTTTGTGGTACTGGGGATTGAACCCAGAGACATTCTACCTCCAAGCTACACCCCCAGCCCTATTTTATTTTTATTTATTTATTTATTTTTCGTAGCTCATCTGTTTTTTGGGGGTTCCTTTGTGTGTGTGTCTTTTCTTTTTGGTACTGGGGATCAGACCCAGAGCATTGCACTTGTAAGGCAAGTGCTTTGCCATTGAACTACATTCCAGCCCCTATTTTATTTTTATTCGGAAACAGGGTCTCACTAGGTTGCTGAGAGCCTTGTTAAGTTGCTGAGGCTGACTTTGAATCTGCGGTCCTCCTGTCTCAACCTCCCAAGTACTGGGATTACAGGCGTGTGCCACTACTCCCAGCTCTCTAATACATTTTGAGCCCATTTTTGTATATAATGTGAGCTACGGATCTAGCATCATTCATTTGCATTCTTTTATGAATATCCACTTTTCCCAGCACCATTTCTTGAAAAGAAAAGTATTTTCATATTGAATTGTCTTGGTACCATTATTAAAAAACGATTGACCACAAGTATGTGAGTTCATTTCTGGACTCAGTTCTGTTCTATTGATCTGTGTCTATCTTCATGTCATTGTTACCCTGTTTTGTTTGTTGGGATTTTTATCTCCTTTAAAATTTTTCAATTGACATATAGTGATTATACATATTTATGGAGGATAGTGTAGTAATTTGACATGTCACATTGTTTTGATTAGTGTAACTTTGTAGTAAGTTTTAAAATTAATGAGTGAGACCTTTTACTTTATCCTTCCTTTTCATGATTTTTGGCTATTCTGGGTCCCTTGCATTTCCATAGAAATTTCAGGAACAGCTTTTTCATTTATGGAAAAAAAAAGTGCCTGGAGTGGTGCACACTTGTAATCCCAGTACTTGGGAGGCTGAGACCGGAGGATCGCAGGTTCATGGCCAGCCTCAGCAATTTAGTGAGGCTCTCAGCAACTTAGCAAGACCCTATTTCAAAATAAAGTAGAGTTGGGGGGTGTAACTCAGAGGTAGAATGCCCCTGGGTTCAATTCCCAGCACCACAAAAAGAAAAATAAGCATGTGAAATTTTGATAGGACTTGCACTGAATCTGTAGACCAGTTTGGGGAGTATTGCTATATTAACAGTGTTGTTCTCCAGTCCATGAGCACGGGATGTCTTCCAGTTTATGTAGGTCTTCTTTATTTTCTTCCAGCAATGCTTTTCAGTGTTCAAATATTGCATTTTCCTGGTTAAGTTTATTCCTAAGTATTTTATTCTTTCTGATGTTATTTTCAATGAATTGCTTTTCTGATTTACTTTTCAGATATTCACTGCTGGTATGTCTGCTTTAGCCTAAGAATTGCTGACCCTCGAGCCGGGCATGGTGGCGCACGCTTGTAATCCCAGTACTTTGGGAGGCAGAGACCGGAGGATCCGGGTTCACGGCCAGCCTCAGCTCGCTCTCTCTCTCTCTCTCTCTCTCTTTCCTTAGCGAGGCCCTCCGCAACTTCGTGAGACCCGGTTTCAAAATAAAGTATAAAAAGTAGGGCCGGGGGCCTAGCACGGAGGTAGAACGCCCTTGCGTTCAATCCCCGGTACCACAAAAATAATAATAGAATTGCTGACCCTCCAGAATGTATGTGTTGGAATTGAACTCCCAAGCTGATTATTATAACTGCTCTGCCCTCTGCCCTCATGGATGGGATTTGCACCCTTAAGAAGGGACTTGAGGGTCAGGCATAGTGGTGCATGCCTGTAATCCCGGTACTTGGGAGGCAGAGATAGGAAGATGACAGGTTCGAGACCAGCCTTAGCAACTTAGTGAGACCCTCAGCAACTTAGTGAGACACTGTTTCAAAATAAAAAAAAAATAAAATAGGGCTTCCAGTACCAAAGAGGGGGGATTTTGAGGGAATGAGCTAAAGCGGGGGTTGAGGGAGTGAGTTTACCCTCTTCCATTCTCCCACCGGTGAGTACACAGCAACAAGGTGCCATGGGAGAGCGAGCCCTCAGCAGGCACTGAATACACCAGCACCTCAGTCTCCGACTTCTCAACCTGCAGAACTGTGAGAAATACAATTCTGTCATTTATTAATTTCCCATTCTGAGGTATTTTGCTATCACAGCCCAAACAAACTAGGGGAGTATCAAAATATAAATAATTTTTATCCATATGGGGCTTTTGATTGTGATTGTATTGAATCTACAGATCAATTTAGGGAAAATTCACATTTTGAAAGTTTTGAGCCTTTTTTTTTTTTTTGCAGTACTGGGGATGGAACCAGGGGCATTCTACCTCCGAGCTACACCCCCAGCCCTATTTTTTATTCTTTATTTTGAAACAGGGTCTCACTAAGTTGTGGAGGGCCTCATTAAGTAGCTGAGGCTGGCCACAAACCCGAGATCCTCCTGTCTCAGCCTCCCAAGTACTAGGATTACAAGCGTGCGCCACCACGCCTGGCTGTTTTGAGCCTTATAATTCATGTACATAAGCTGGGCATGGTGGTGCACGCCCGTAATCCCAGTACTTGGGAGGCTGAGACAGGAGGATCGCAGGTTGGAGGACAGCCTCAGCAACTTAGTAAGGCCCTCCACAACTTATAGAGACCCTGTTTCAAAATAAAAAGTAAAATAGGACTGGGGGTGTAGCTAGGAGGTAGAATGCCCCTGGGTTCAATCCCCAGTACCACAAAAGAAAAAAAAAAGCATTTGGAGCCAGGCATAGTGGCATATGCCTGTAATCCTAGTACTTGGGGGCTGAGATAGGAGGATTGCAGGTTCGTGACCAGCCTCAGCAACTTAGCGAGACTCTCATCAACCTAGTGAAACCCTGTTTCAAAATAAAAATAAAAAATAGGGCTGGGGGTGTAGCTCAGAGATAGAATGCCCTGGGCTCAATCCCCAATACGACACACAAATAAAATAAAATAATTCATGAACACAGTCTCCATTATTTGGGATCTACTTTGATTTACATCACAACAGTTTTCAGCACACAGATCCTTTGCATATTTTGTTACATTGATACTTACGTACAGCTGTCCCTCAGTATCCACAGGGATTGATTCCAGGATGCCCTGCAGATAACAAAATCTGTGGATGCTCAAGGCCCTTGTGTAAAGTAGTGTAGAATTTGCATATAACTTACACACCTCCTCTTGTATACTTTAAATCATCTCTAGATTAACTGGACGTGGTGCCACATACCTATAATCCCAGTACTTGGGAGGCTGAGACAGGGGGATCACAGGCCAACCTCAGCTACTTAGCTCAGCAACTTAGCCAGACCCTGTTTCAAAATAAAACAATAAAATATGGCTGGGGTGTAGCTCAGAGGTAGAACATCCCTGGGTTCAATCCCCAGTACCACAAAAAATAGAAATACAATTTCATAAGTACAAGATTGCTCAGGTTATCCATATCTTCTTGAGCAAGCTTTTGATAGTTAATGTCTTTTAAGGAATTTATCCATTTTGTCCACGTTGTTGAATTTATTAATGCCAGAACAGTCTGAGATGATGGCCCTTCTTTCATTCCTGATATAATTTGTGTTGTGTTGTGTTTGTTTTGTTTTGGGGGGGTTGGTATCTCTCTGATTAGAAGTATAACTTTTTTTGTGTGTGTGGTACTGGGGATTGAACTCAGAGGCATTCTACCTCTGAGCTATATCCCCGAGCTCAACCTTTTTTTTTTTTTTTTTGCGGTACCGGGGATTGAACCCAGGGGCATTCTACCTCCGAGCTACACCCCCAGCCCTATTTTTTATTCTTTATTTTGAAACAGGGTCTCACTAAGTTGCAGAGGGCCTCACTAAGTTGCTGAGGCTGGCCGTGAACCTATAATCCTCCTGTCTCAGCCTCCCAGGTACTGGGATTACAGGCGTGCACCACTGCAGCAGGTTGAAGTATAGATTTTACTGATTTTTTGTTTGTTTGTTTGTGTTGTTTTTTGTGGTACTTGGAGATGGGACCCAGGGGCCTTCTACCTCCAGCTATACCCCCAGCCCTGTTTTATATTTTTATTTGAAAACAGGGTCTCGCTAAGTTTCTGAGAGCCTCACTAAGTTGCTAAAGCTAACTTCAAACCTGCGATCCCCCTGCCTCAGCCTCCCAAGTACTGGTATTACAGGTGTGCGCCCCCACGCCCGGCTCTTTATTGATCTTTTCAAAGAACTAGTTTTAGCTCCATGGATCTTCTCTACTCCTTGGTTTTGGGTCTCACTGGCTTCTGCCCTTACTAACTAATTTCCTTCCTTCTTCTTGCTTCACATTTAATTTGATCTTCTTTTTCTATACTCTTAGGGCAGGTATTGACTGGAAACTTTTATTCTGTTTTAATAAAAGCATTTAATGATACACATTTCCTTATAAGCACTGTGTTGGCAATATCATGCAAAATTACAAAAAACCTTTTGTATTGGGATAATTTTAGATTTACATAATAATTATAAAAATAGTACGAGAGCCAGGCATGGTGGCACACACCTGTCATCCCAGTACTTTAGAGGCTGAGACAAGAGGATGGCAGGGTCAAGGCCAGCTAGCAGTCACTTAACATGACCCTGTTTCAAAATAAAAAGATCTGGGGTGTGACTCAGTGGTATGCCCCCGAGTTCAGTCTCCAGTACCACAATAATAAGAGGAAAGAGAACAGAAGGTTCCTTGTGCACTTCACCAAGTCTCTGCTAGTGTTAACAACCTACATGACCATGACACATTTTTCAAAGATAAGAAATGAACTTTTTTTTCTCTTATTTTTTTTCTTTTGGGTGGTACTAGGGATTGGACCCAGGGGCACTCCATCCCTAAGCTACATCCCCAGCCCTTTTTATTATTTATTTTGAGACAGGGCCTCCATAAATTGCCCAGGCTGGCCTGAAACTCGCCTCAGCCTTCAGAGTACTTAGTATTACAGGTGTGAACCATTGTGACTGGCTAGAAATTAACATTTTAGAAGAAAGGATTTTGGAAGTTTTTACCATAAAGAACTAATAAATATTCAAGGAGATAAATATGTTCAACCTGATTTAAACATTGTACAATGTATACATGTATCAAAACATAGCATAAACCATATTAATATGTACAATTTTTATGTTTTGTGTGTCAAAAAGTAAATTAAAAAAAGAAATTAGCTGGGCATGGTGACTCATGTCTGTAATCCCAATACTTGGGAGGCTTAGACAGGAGGATCACAGGTTCAAGGACAGCCTCAGCAATATAGTGTGATACTCTCAGCAACCTACTGAGACCCTGTTTCCAAATGAAAAATAAAAAAGGCTGGGGGTGTAGCTCAGAGGTGGGATGCCCCTGGGTTCAATCCTCAGAACCACACAAACACACACAAAATTAACATTGGTATATTACTGTTACCTTAAGATCAGACCTTACTCCTATTTATCAATAATACTGGTGTCCTTTTTCTGTTCAGCACACCCTCAGTGCATTTAGTTATCATGTCTCCTGGGGGGGGGGCGTTCTACCTCCGAGCTACACCCCAGCACTATTTTATTTTTCATTTAGAAGCCGGGTCTCACTAAGTTGATGAGGGCCTTGCTAAGTTGCTGAGGCTGGCTTTGAACCTGTGATCCTCCTGGCTCAGCCTCCCAGGGACTGGGATTGCAGGCATGCACCAACACACCCAGCCATCTTGTCTCCTTTATTTTTTCCTTTTTTTCAATGGCCTTGACAATTATGAAGAGTACTGGTCAGATATTACATACAAGGACCATCAGCTTAGGTTTGTCTCCTGTTTTCTTATGATTAGGTTACTGATTTAGAGAAAGAATGTGCCCTTTTTGCTGCATCATTTAGGGGCACATGGCATTAGTGGTGCCCTAAACCTTGATAACTTGGTCAAGGTCATCACACAGATTTTTTTTTTTTTGCGGTACCGGGGATTGAACGCAGGGGCGTTCTACCTCCGCGCTACACCCCCGGCCCTATTTTTTATATTTTATTTTGAAACCGGGTCTCACGAAGTTGTGGAGGGCTCACTAAGGAGAGGGAGAGAGAGACAGCTGAGGCTGGCCACGAACCCGGATCCCCCGGTCTCCGCCTCCCAAAGTACTGGGATTACGAGCGTGCGCCACCACGCCCGGCTCATCACACAGATTTTGATGTTTTGTGTCCATGTAAACTACTGAAAAATATTATCTAATTTCCCATATGACTTCCACTTTGACTCATGAGTTATTTCAAAGCACATTGCTTAATTACCAAATATTTGGGGGATTTTCTAGATGTTCTTGTTATTTCCTTCTACTTCTTTTGTGGTCAGAGAACATTCTTTGTATGATTTCAATTCATTTAAATTTGTTGTGTGGCCAACATATGGCATCCCTTTGGTAACTATTTCATGTGCACTTGAATATGTATACTGCTGTAGTTAGGGTGTTCTATAAAGGCCAACTAGGTCTACTTGGTGGATAGCGTTGTTCAGGTGTTTTATACACTTATTTTCTCTCTGGTTATTGATAACCAAGGGATGTTAATGTAGAATTATAATTGTAGATTTGTCTGTTTCTCCTTAGTTCTTAGTTTTTGCTTCATATATTTTGAAACTCTTTGTTAAGTGCATACACAATTAGGATTGTTATATCTTCTTGGTTAACTTCTTGACCAAGTTATCAAGGTGTATGTCACCAGTAATGTCATGTGCCCCAAATGATGCAACAAGAAGGGCACATTCTTCCTCCAAGAAATTGTCACCAGCTAAGTTCACTCTTAGATGTAGTCATTTATTGTTCAGAAGTCTAACTTGTCTAATATCAATATAACCACTCCCGACTGCCTTTGATTTGTGTTTTAATGGTATAAAAGGCATCACTTTACTTTTATTAAATCTATGGATTTATTTTATTTTTTGTGCTGGGGATTGAACCCAGGGCCTCACATATGCTAAGCAGGCACTGAGCTACACCCCCAGCCCTTGGACTTTATTTTTAGAGAAGTTTAAGATTTACAGAAAAACGGAGCAGAAAATACAGTGTTCTCATTTATCCCCTTCCTCCCACCATAGTTTCTCTTTTCCTAACATCTGCATTAATGCAGTATACTTATGATTGATGAACAAATATTGATGCATTAGGATAACCAAAGTTTACTTTTTATATTAGGGTTCACTCTTTGTGTTGTATGTTTTTATGGGTTTTGACTTAGCAATATGCATTTAAGACACCCCCCTCTTTTGTGGCTCAATGGCTTATTTTTTTTATTTATTTATTTTGTGTGTGGCAGGGTACTGGGAATTGAACCCAGGGGCATGCCTGTAATCCCAGTACTTGAGAAGCTGAGACAGAAGGATGTCAGGTTTGAGGACAGCTTCAGCAAATAGTGAGACTCTCATCAACCTAGCGAGACCCTGTTTCAAAATAAAAATAAAAATAGGCTTGGGGGTATAGCTCAGAGATAGAATGCCCCTGAGTTCAATCCCCAGTACCAAAATATATGTTATTTATACTTATATTTATTAAATTATTATTTATATTAAATATAAATATAGTGTGCTTAGACATTGTATATAAGCTCCTCTGACCTGCTTCTGTGATGCCCTGTGTTTCTTCCAAGTATGTTCTGCTGTGGTGACCAGTGTTTGTGTCCCATGTCTCATTGATAGCACCTGTCTGTGCTGAGACGTTAGATTTTATGATCGCCTTAGGACTTCAGTTCTCTGATGAGTTCAGGAAAAGTTACAATTTTGTAATTTATCCGGCTATTGTTATTGTTATTAGGGTGTGAGCAATACTCTTCCCAGCTTTCTTCATCCCGGAATTTTTCTTTGTATTTCTAAGAAAAAATTTTCATATCTATCCCATATATTTTTAATATGTAGAATGTTATTGGTGTTTTCTTTTATTTTATTTACTTGTTTGTGGTATTGGGGAATGAACCCAGGGGCATTCTACCTCTGAGCTATACCCTCAGCCCTATTTTATTTTTTATTTTGAAACAGGGTCTCACTACGTTGCCAAGGGCTTCACTGAATTGCTGAGGCTGAGCTTGAACCTGTGATCCTCCTGTATTCAGGCTCCCAAGTACTGGAATGACAGGCATACATCACCACACCTGGCTCCTTTTATTTATTTGACGTTTTAATTTCCTCTTTGAACCAAACTTATATAGGTATGAATTTTTTTACATTTCAGGGTGGTGATTCTTTATTTCTGTTGTAACAGTATGGTCAAGCTGGGCGTGGTGGCGCACACTTGTAATCCCAGTACTTGGGAGGCTGAGACGGGAGGATTGCAGGTTCACAGCCAGCCTCAGCTACTTAGTGAGACCCTATGCAGCTTAGACCCTGTTTCAAAAATAAAATAAAGAATAAAATAAAATAAAGAATAAAAAATAGGTCTGGGGTACGTGTAGCTCGGTGATAGAATGCCCCAGGGTTCAATCCCCAGTTCTGTAAAAAATAAATAAATAAATAAAATAACAGTATGGTAGATCCGGGCGTGGTGGCACACGCTTGTAATCCCAGTACTTGGGAGGCTGAGACTGGAGAATCCGGGTTCGCAGCCAGCCTCAGCTACTTAGTGAGGCCCTCTGCAACTTACTGAGACCCTGTTTCAAAATAAAGAATAAAAAATAGGGCTGGGGGTGTAGCTCAGAGGTAGAATACCCCTGGGTTCAATCTCCAGTACTGCCAAAAAAATTTTTAAAAAATAACAGTATGGTCAAAGAATGTGGGCAATAAAATTTCTGCTTTGGGAAATTTATTGAGATTGTTTTTATAATTTTTTGAATAAAATGTCAATATTTATAGGATGTTATACTTAATATCTTCTTTTTTTTTGCGGTACTGAGGATTGAACCCAGGGGCGTTCTATCTCCGTGCTACACCCCCAGCCCTATTTTTTTATACTTTATTTTGAAACCGGGTCTCACGAAGTTGTGGAGGGCCTCACTAGGTAGAGAGAGAGAGAGAGAGAGAGAGAGAGAGAGACAGGGGGAGAGAGAGAGAGAGAGAAAACGAACCCGGATCCTCCGGTCTCCGCCTCCCAAAGTACTGGGATTACAAGTGTGCGCCACCACTCCCGGCTTTACTTAATATCTTTAATAAGACAAGTTTATTATTAATAATGGTGTAGCATAGAAGTATTTTTATACTTTTATTGGTGCATTATAGTCTCCCATCATAGTGTAGTTCATAGTGATAGAGACATACCTGCACACAGCACTTGGCGGGCTTTCCCCCGCTCCCTCCCCACTCCCCCCTTCCCCATACCTGGTGTTGAGATTGACATTGGGATTCTCACATATGTACATAATGGTGATGGAAGTAATTCCTTCACTGACCCTCCCTCTCCTCCCCCTTCTCCTAGACCACCTCCCTGGCTCCACTGGAGTTTCTCCTCCATTATCTGAAGTCCCTCTGGTATCTCTACGACTCCCTAGCTTCTGCATATGAGAGAAAACATATGACCCTTAATTTTCTGTGACTGACTAATTTCACTTAACATAATGCTTTCCAGGTCCATCTGTTTTCCTGCAAATGACATTATTTTGTTCTAGAAGTATGTTAAAGGTTTCCATTATGATTATGATTTTATTACCAATTTTGAACTCAAGCCTGGTGTGGTGGCACATGCCTGTAATACCAGTATTTAGGAGACTGAGACAGAATCACAGGTTCGCGACTAGCCTCAGAAACTTAGTGAGACCTTCTACAACTTAGTGAGATCTTGTTTCAAAATAAAGAATAAAAAAATCAGGCTGGGGGTGGAGCTCAGAGGTGGAATGCCCCTGGGTTCAATCCCCAGTACCACACACATACACACACACAAAAAAATAGGGCTGGGCGTGTAACTCAGAGGTAGAATGTCCCCTGGGTTCCATCTCCAGTAACACACACACATACACACACACAGAATTAAAATTTTGAACTGAATTTTCTCTCTTTCTTTTGTTGTTTTAGCTAATTTAAAATCTGTTATTCAACCCAAGTTTATGAAGTTTAGATTCTCATTACAAAATAGCCCTCTGACTTCATTTATCATTGTCTGTTACTACTGATTTCTTCTTGTTTTTTTCTGTCTTTGCCCATCTCTCTCTCTCTCTCTCTCTCTCTCTTTTTTTTTTTTTTTTGGTGATGGGGATTGAACCCAGGGGCATTCTACCTCTGAGCTACACCCTCAGCCCTATTCTACTTCTTATTTTGAAACAGGGTCTCAGTAAGTTGCAGAGGGCCTCACTAAGTTACTGAGGCTGGCTACGAACCTGCGATCATCCTGTTTCAGCCTCCTAAGTACTGGGATTACAAGTGTGCACCACCACGCCTGGCTTCCATCTCTTTATTTTTAATTCATCATTTTCAATTCATCCATATCCACTATTAAAACCCAAGTCCAAGCTTATTGTCATCCCACGTCTAGATTCTACTGAAATAGGTTCCTAATTGGTGTCTTGCTTCTACTTTTACTTTATTACAATCTATTCTCCATTCGTCAGAGTGAGCACTGTCCAGCCGGAAGCTCTCCCCTGGCTTCCCTCGTACTTACACTTTTTTCATTGTTGTTGTTTTTGGTTTTTTGATACCTGCCAGTGTTGACACAAATAACTCAGGTGGCTCTAGTTTACTAGTACATTTATTCCACCTTCAGACAGCAGACAGAGCAGTCCCCAATTCCTCTGACTCTCTAAGGCTAGAGACCCTCCCTCTGATGAAGAGAGTGTCACTGTGTCAGACCTGGCTCTTCCCTTCTGCACAGCCCCAACTTCTTAGTGCTCTTGCATTCCTCAAGAACATTTTGTGGTTCCCAATAAAGAAGGGTTGGTTCTCAGTATGCATCTGTTGAAATGAACCAAAGCACGTTGTGTTGTATGTGTGGCTCTGTCCTGGATAATTTGGGAAATTCAGAGATTAGGAAAGTACCTTCCTGTGAGTACTTCCTGTGAGTACTCTAGTTGGGCATGTTAGCTATTTGAAGAATTAAATAGCAAAGGAAGACATTTCTCAAAAATTCTAGATGTGATAAAGAAAAGCAGTGCTCCCTCTGAGCTGGACAGTTGGGAAGGCTTCCAGAAGGGACAATATTAGCTGGGTCTTGAGGAAGTGGTTGGGAAAAGGAAAGATGTGTTAGGGTGGACTAGGTGGTAGGCATAACTGATAAAGATGATGTAGAGCCAGGCGTGGTGGTGCATGCCTGTAGCCCCAGTTCTTGGGAGGCCAAGACAGGAGGATTGCAGGTTTGAGGCCAGCCTCAGCAACTTAGTGACACCCTGTTTCAAAACAAAAAATAAAAAGGGATGCAGGTGTAGCTCAGAGGTAGGATGTCCCTAGGTTCAATCCCCAGTACCCCCCACACACAAAAAGAGCTGTAGAGGTCCTGATGTATGTGGGAAAAGTAAAAGGAGCCGTTTGTCTGGGCCACGGCATGCTGCTAAGAGAGTAACTAGGCTCTTGCCCAGTGAGCGTGGACCTTGGTTACTAAGCTCAGGCTTCTGACCTTTACCTTGTGGCCGCAGGAAGGTGTTGAAGGCCTTTGAGTCAGAAGTGCTTCGGTGAGAACTGCTTCCGGAAGTGCCACTGGCATATTTCCACTGGCGCGAGTGAGATATGACACATGACGTCTCCTCTTGTCCTTTCCCCTAATCCACCTGCCTGTCTCTATTTCGTCTCTTCCCCCAGTCTGGATCAACTTCCTGGGATAATCCCTGGAGTAGCTTTTGATTCCTGCCATCTTCAAAGCAGCGACACGGGAGCACCAGACATTGTGCTCGCTCTAGCTCCTCGCTCTGCACCCAGGCTGGTAGGACAGATGAAGTGCGATGTGAGAGTTTTCCACAGGGGAATTCTGCATCCTGGAGTGTGACCTGAGGGCCTACAAAATGGATGTGGATGACAAAATTCTTGTCATATGGTTTATGAAAACTGGTCTTAAGAAATAACAACCGGCTGGGCGTGGTGGCACACGCTTGTAATCCCAGTACTTTGGGAGGCGGAGACCGGAGGATCCGGGTTCGCGGCCAGCCTCAGCTCTCACTCTGTCTCTCTCTGTCTCTCTCTCTCCCTCCTTAGTGAGGCCTCTGCAACCTCGTGAGACCCGGTTTCAAAATAAAGCATAAAAAATAGGGCCGGGGGCATAGCGCGGAGGTAGAACGCCTCTGCGTTCAATCCCTGGTACCGCAAAAAAAAAAAAAAAAAAGAAAGAAATAACAACCGAGTGTAGTGGCTCACGCCTATAATCCCAATACTTGGGAGGCTGAGACAGGAGGATCGCAGATTTAAGGCTAACGTGCAGTAACTTAAAAAACCGTGTTTCAAAGTGAAAAATAAAGGCTGAGGGTGTAGCTCAGAGGGTTTAATTGCCCCTGGGTTCAATCCCCAGTACCATAAAAAAGGAAGGAAGGAAGGAAGGAAGGAAGGAAGGAGGGAGGGAGGGAGGGAGGGAAGGACAAGACCAATAGAAGGGAAATTATATTGTCACTTCATGCCTCGGGGGTGTATGGAAGAGGAAGGAGATTGGAGTCACTAATTGTCTAAGCCTCTGAGATTTTGCACCATCTGGAGAACCACCTTGCCTGCAGAGCCCAAGAGATATTCCTGCAGTCCAGTGGTTAGAAAGTGGAATCTTCCCTCAGCCCATTACCACCTTCCCGAGCCACTGTCTACGGGAAACGCGGAAGGCAGATCCCAGCACTCTGTACTGTGTCCCAAACTAGTGTTTACCCTGGCCACTTGCCACAGAGGGGCTCCTCACTAATTTGAATGAAGATGAAGGTTTCACCTAGATGGCAGCAAGGTTACACTTTGTACCATTCTGAGTTTGCTGTTCCCACTCCGTAACACCCGGTTCACAAGCACATCCTCTTTCCTCGGGCTTTTTGGAAAGCATCACTTTAGGAGATGTCTGTGTGAGCGGCAGGTGCTTTCGAGGACTTGAGGGCGAAAGTGTTTATGTTGCTGCGATGCTTTGCCTGCCGCCACCTGTCACGAAGGCTCCGCTTCTCATAGTTGTGCTTTCTGCAGCCATCTTCTACAGTGCTGCTTCTCCTGCCCGAAAAGAACAGAACTGATTCCATCCAGACCTGTGCTGTCCAGGACACTAGCCACTAGCCATATATGGTGATTTAATTAAATACGACTAATAAATTAAAATTAAATAAAACTAGAAATGATAAAACCCTTAGCTCTCTTGACCATATTTCAAATACTTGATTCCCACATGTGGCTAAGGGCTGCTATATCAAATAAATGACATTTCCATCGTAGCAGAAAGTTCAGTTGGAAGCCGGGCCTGTTGGCGCACGCTTGTAATCCCAGTACTTGGGAGGCTGAGACGTGAGGATCTGGGTTCGCTGCCAGCCTCAGCTACTTAGTGAGGCCCTCCGCAACTTAGTGAGACCCTGTTTCAAAATAAAGAATAAAAAATAGGGCTGGGGCCGGGTGTGGTGGCGCACGCTTGTAATCCCAGTACTTTGGGAGGTGGAGACCGGAGTATCCGGGTTCGCGGCCGGCTTCAGCTACTTAGTGAGACCCTCCACAACTTAGTAAGACCCTGTTTCAAAATAAACAATAAAAAAAATAGGGCTGGGGGTGTAGTTCGGAGGTAGAATGCCCCTGGATTCAATCCCCAGTACCGCAAAA
>PVJS01048119.1:0-15177 GCA_004027185.1 Glis glis
AAAAAAAAAAAAAAGAATAAAAAATAGGGCTGGGGGTATAGCTTGGAGGTAGAATGCCCCTGGGTTCAATCCCCAGTACTGCAAGAAAATAAAAAATAAAATATGGCTGAGCTCAGAGGTAGAATGTCCCTGGGTTTAATCCCTAGTACAAAATAAAATAAAATAAAGCCGGGCCTGTTGGTGCATGCCTGTAATTCCAGCATTTGGGAGGCTGAGATAAGAGGATCATAGGTTTAAGGCCAGCCTCAGCAATTTAGTGAGGCCCACAGCAACTTAGTAAGACCCTGTTTCAAAATAAAAAAAGAGGGCTGGGGATGTAGCTCAGAGGTAGACTACCCCTAGGTTCAATCCCTAGTACCCCCCCCCAAAAAAAAAGAAAGAAAAGACTAGGAATGGAACCACCATACAACTCAATTATTCCAAGCCTCAGTATTTTTCCAAAAGAATTGAAGTTAGAATACTATACTGATATATGCATACCCATGTTTATAGCAGCACAATTCACAATAGCCAAATTATGGAACCAGCTCAGGTGTCCATCAACAGATGAATGGATAAAGAAAATATGGTCTATATGCACAATGGAGTTTTACTTGGCCATAAAGAAGAACAAAATTATGTCATTTATAGGAAAATGGATGGAACTTGATTACACTGTGCTAAGTGAGATCCACCAGTCTCAGAAAGTCAAGGGTCCTATGTTTTCTCTTGTACATGGAAGCTAGGGAGAAATAGGAAAGAAAAGGGACTTCAGATAAAAGAGACCAGAAAGACAGAGAGACGGGATCTGGAGAGGGAGAAGGGGAGGGGAAAAAGAGGCTTAAGGAAGGAAACAGATCAATTAATGTCATGTTCATTTTATTTATTTATTTATTTATTTATTTTGCGGTACAGGGGATTGAACACAGGGGCATTCTACCTCCGCGCTATGCCCCCGGCCCTATTTTTTATACTTTATTTTGAAACCGGGTCTCGCGAAGTTGCGGAGGGCCTCACTAGGTAGAGAAAGACAGAGACAGGGAGAGAGAGAGAGCTGAGGCTGGCCAAGAACCCGGATCCTCCGGTCTCCGCCTCCCAAAGTACTGGGATTACAAGCGTGCGCCACCACACCTGGCTTCATGTTCATATATGAAGGTATCACTACCAAGCTCACTAATGTGAACAGGGAAGAAGGAGGGGGAGCGGGGTGCGATCCAGAGGGAAACGCATCAGGTGACGTGTGCATAAATAAATGGATCACCTTGAATCTCATTATGATGTATAATTACAATGCACCAATACAATTATTTGTTAAAAACATTCTCTGCTTTGTAATTCCTACATCGCTGAACCTAATTTGCTCAACTTCTTTCAGATTTTAAAAAAATCTCAGATTATCAAAATCTTTTTTGAGGGGGCACTGGGGATTGAATCCAGAGGCATTCCACCTCCAAGCTACACCCCCAGCCCGATTTTATTTCTTATCTGGAAACAGGATCTCACTAGGTTGCTGAGAGCCTCACTAGGTTGCTGAGAGCCTCGCTAAGTTGCTGAGGCTGGCTTCGAAACTGTGATCCTCCTTGTCTCAGCCTCCCAAGTACTGGGATTACAAGTGTGCACCACAATGCCCAGTTTATCAAAATCTTTTTTAGAGACCCAGCAACCAGGGGACAGGCTCCTCATGGACAAGTGCTCCTTCCTTCAGTTGTTCATTGAGTTCCTTCTATGAACTCACCGTATATATAAGATACAGTAGAATACAAGAGACATGTGGTCCTAGTTGGAGACAGATCAGTGAACAGTTAAAAGACCATGTTATAAGAGAGGAAGTGAGTAGGGAGCACACAATTGGAGATGGCCAACAGGCAGTGGGATATGTCTGTACTTTGATGCAGACTTAGATTGGGGCTCGACAACTTGTAGATGGTAGCTGAGGCTATTTTGGAGTAGGGTGGGGGGAGTTAGGTCACCCAGGGTGAGAGCTGAAGGCAGAACCCCAGGGGACATGCAAGGAGGAAACACCTAAAAAGGGAACTGAAAGGGAGAAGGAGCCCTGGGAGGACTCAGTTTGGAAACAAAAGAAGAAGTGAGATTAAAGGAATCATCAGCTATGTCAAATGCCTGTTCCAAATGGCCTTGGGTAGAGATTGAGAGGAATCATTGGATTTAGCAATTAGGGGTCTCTGGTGACACAGGCCAGAGTAGTGAGGGGCACAGTAGTCAGAATTCAAGTGAGTTAAGGGGTGAGGAAGAGCGAGAACTGAAGACAGGCTGGAGACAACTCTGGCCAGTTAACCCCATGGAAATAGAGAGGTGGGTGGGGCTGGGGGTGGTGTTGAGGATCATAATACTGTCTGCCTAAGCAACTGGGGGAGGAGATGTTGTGATGTTTTGTCTTAGAAACAGGCATTCTGGGACTCTGACTGCAGAAATGGAAGGCCTGAATCTGCAGGCGGACAGCATGCAGTACTCTCAGTTCCCATGGAATGGGACGTCTTCAAAGGGCTTTTCATCCCTGGGTTCCCATCACCCCACCCCCACCCCGGCCAATTCTGGCAAGGGGTAGGCCCTGAGCAAATATTTGTGGACTGATAGCAGAATGAATGGATGGATAAAATTGAATTAAATATTGTTCTGCTCTATAATTGCTTTTGTTGAGCTACAGAATACTGTTTGTGGAAGGTGTTGCCTACTTTTCCTTCCACCACTGAAATTGTTATATAGTCTGTTATCAAGGTGAGCATTATTGATAAGTTAACTGGGGAAATCCAGCTTCCTTCAAAGGCCCAGTGATCAGAAATGGGGTGAGAGGGTGACCTTTTAGGGGACAAAAGTTAGGATCAAGCCCAGGTCCTAACCTGGCTTGAGAGCTGCAATTTTCAGTGCTGCTAGAGACCCCAGAGAAAACTGCAAATGTTCCTGCACATAGAATCTTTACACATAGAAGTGTGTGTGTGTGTTTTGCTGGGGATTGAACCCGGGGCATTCTCCCTATGAAATACACCTCCAGCCCTTTTTATTTTTTGTTTTGAAACAGGGTCTCACTAGGTTGTTGAGAATCTTGCTAAGTTCTTGAAACTGGTCTTAAATAAGTGATCCTCCTGTCTCAGCATCCCAAGTACTGGGATTACAAGTGTGCAACACCATGCTCAGCACACATGAACTTTAGGAAACCCCATACAATTTGGGTTAACCAATTGAAATATCTTACCTTTTAATATTTTCTTCTAAGACGCTGGAGTAAAAGACAAAATCAGAGGGAGAACGTGCTCAAATGAACTCTCCTCATTTCCCCTTTCTCTGTGTCCCAGGGAGAAGCCTCCATCACACCTCTATCTCCTCACACCTTCCCTATCTCAGACCCTCCTCATCATCAGTCTTTGTGTTTTTTTCTTTTAAGTTGTTTTTCTGCTTAAAAAGGAAATACATAGCTGGGCGTGGTGGCACATGCCTGTAATCCCAGTAGGTGGGAGGCTGAGACAGGAGAATCACAGGTTTGAGGACAGACTCAGCAAGTAGTGAGACTCTCATCAACCTAGTGAGACTCTCATCAACCTAGTGAGACCCTGTTTCAAAATAAAAATAAAATCGGGCTGGGCATGCAGATTGGAGGTAGACTGCTCCTTGGTTCAATTCCTAGTACCACACACAAAAAAAAGGAACTCATCCTCATCTTCTGTAGCCTCATCTCTGTTCCAATCTGCCCTGCCCTAGCCCATGTCTAACACCAATTCTAGGACAATGTTTCTAAAAAACACAGGTCTGATGTTATTCCCTGCTTGAACTCCCTTGGTGGTTCCCTGTGGAGTTCAGGATAAAGTCCCAATTTCTTAGCAGAGAAGGAGATGTTCAAGGCACCTCAGATCTGGTCCTCTCTCCTCTCTCTTCAACAAACTGGGGCTGCAGCAATGCCAGCATCATCCAACAGCGTGTGCTTTCCCAGCCACGTGCCCCCATGTCCTACTTTTCCTGTAGCTTAAAACACTGTCCTCTACTGAGCCTGTCCTTATGTCTGAAAACTCTCCCGAGCCTCCTTCAAGGCATCCCTCTCGCAACCTCCTGCTGATCATGCACCCAGCCCAGCCAGTGCCGCTGCCCCTCCTCCATCTGGCATGGCCTCATTGTGTTTCAGCTTCACATGTCCACAAGAAACCCAATCACATCAGGCATTTGGGGATTCGGGTCGTGTACTAAGATGTACACTGCATAGTTCACACCTAAATTTCCCACTCAAGCCGGGCTCTGTGGTGCATGCCTGTAATCCCAGTACTTGGGAAGCTGAGACAGGATTATCACAAGTTCAAGGCCAGCCTCAGCAACTTAGCATGACCCTGTTCCAAAATAAAAAGGGTTGGGAGTATAGTTCAGAGGTACAATGGCCCTGGGTTTTATTCCAGTACAAAAACAAAGGCCCCTCCTCTCTGAAATTTCTTTCCTTCAGGCAGCATTCCAGTATGGAGTGTGTGTGTGTGTGTGTGTGTGTGTGTGTGTGTGTGTATGTAGACCTCCCTTGTTTCATGTAACCACACCACACCCCTACCCAAGTACCAGGCAGCCATAGGCTTTGGTTATGCCCCCACAAGGTAGTTTATCATAGATTCTCCTAATCTCTTAGGATATTTTTGCACCGATTGTTTTAAAAAGTTAAAGAGGTAGCTAGGCATGGTGGCGCACGCTTGTAATCCCAGTATTTGGGAGGCTGAGACCGGAGGATCCATGTTCGCGGCCAGCCTCAGCTACTTAGTGAGGCCCTCCGCAACTTAGTGAGACCCTAACCCTAACCCTAACCCTAACTTCTCCACAAAACAAGAGAACAGCAATAAATCCAGTAGTTGCACATATCACCATTTCCATGAAAAATCATAGGAATTAGGTCAGCCTCGGCTGCTGCTGCCTGGCCCAGCCTGGCCTGGCCACGCGGTCGGTGCCTGGGGTCGGGCTGCGCGGTGCAGGGGCCGCCAGCAGGCAAAACACTTTCACAAATGAATAGACAAACAGGCAAAACTATGAACAGAGACAAAAAAACAAAACAAACAAAACATAGATTACCAGACAAAAAAAAAAAAAAAACAACAAAACAAATCCCGGGACCAGAAGCTCGAAACCAGGAGGCCGGGGATGTCTTCCCAGACCTCTGGAGACCAGGGTTACTGGTTGCGTCCAACCAACCCTGACCTCCTCCAGATGAGTCGGCTCACCAGAACCAGATTGCTTTCGCCAAGCGTTGTGTGGTGAAGCGGGGACAGGCTCCCATCCCCGGGGCACCGTCCAAGTCCCGAGTGGGGTCTCTAAAAGATCTCACTGGGCCTCCATATGTTGAACGACGGACAAGGAACAGAAAATTCGAGACCCCCGACTCAGTTAAGGAGAGGCTTTATTACCACAGGGCTACCTCTCTCCAGCAAGATAGAAAAATGGCAGCCCCTTGTACAGTTCACCATTTCCTTTTATAGAAAGCAAGCAGAGTTTTCGGATTATGCTTCAAATCAACCAATCATAGTAAATTTTTCCTTATTTAGAAGCAAAGTGGTTAGTCTAGGGGAGTGGGCTGAGCACACAGGCGGGGGTCAGTTTCCAGGGCTTTGTCCTTGGGTGGCAGTAAGGGCAGGAACTGATTTCTCAGGGGCGTTGTCCTAGGGGTGGTAAGGGCAGGAACTGGTTTTGTCCTTGGGGAACTGGCCTTGTCCTTGGGGCTGTAAGGGCAGGGAGTTTAATTTTAGGGTAGAAAACGAGGCTAAAAAAATTACTTTTAGGGCATGTTATCACAGAATGATTCAGTCATTTGTTAAGTCTCTACCAAGTACCATTGTTTAGTACAATGCTAGCCACCAGAGGGGACACACACACACACACACACACACACACACACACTAAGGGCTTTCAGTTAAATTGGAGAAACAAGCCCCACTCAGGAAAACTGGTTAGAGAACAAGGCCATGGCCGGGCATGGTGGCGCACGCTTGTAATCCCAGTACTTGGGAGGCGGAGACTGGAGGATCCGGGTTTGTGGCCAGCCTCAGCTACTTAGTGAGGCCCTCTGCAACTTCATGAGACCCGGATTCAAAATAAAGGATAAAAAAATAGGGCCGGGGATGTAGCTCGGAGGTAAAACACCCCTGGGTTCAATCCTTGGTACTGCAAAAAAAAAAAAAAAAAAGAGAACAAGGCCATGAAGAATCAAGTTGCTGAAGAGCACTGCACACAGAGACCTCTCTGTTCAAATTCTGACTTTATGACCATGAAGCCACCCAACCTCCCTGGACTTCAGTTTCCTCATCTGTAAAATGGAGATGATAATCAGACATTGACTTCGACATACCAGTGGATATAGTGCTAGGAATTAAACAATACTCATCTGGATGGTGTTTTACAGACATTTGCAAAACTTATTCACACCCTTTATTTCATTTGATAAACTTTGTGAGACAAATAGATTACAGCATAGCAGCTCCAGATGAGAAGTGTTATTTAGTTATTTAATTATTTAATTATTTAGTTATTTAATTATTAGCACTATATTCCACTAGTACCTCAAACTTAATATGTCTGATTATTATTTCCATTTTACAGACGAGGGAGCTGAAGGCCACATGGAGGAGAATTGAAGTGCCCCAGCCAACTGTTAATCACCAAATACCTGAGTGAGACCATGCTAGATCATCCAGCCACCACCCGACTCACGAGCTGACACTGACCCATAGGGGAGTCTAGCATAGATCAGCAGAGCTGGCCAAGACGGGAACTGTGGGGTGTATACATCTGCTATACCATGGAATTGTGAACTAAATAAAATGATTGTTCTTTGAAGCCACTCTGTTTTAGGGTAAGTCATTTTATAGTGAAAGCTAACTGAGACAGAGATTCAGAACAACACAACTTTGTAGCCAAGCAATCTGGGTTTGAAGTATGGCCTAGCCACTTTCTAGCCAGGTGGGCAAGGTACTCCACACTCAGAGCCCCAGCGTCTTCCCCTGAACAGTGGGGGCAATGGTAGAACACATTCTGTGGGGTTGCAAGGATTCAATAAGATGACCGATGTCAGACACTAGCTCATATGCAGCTTGGCTCAGCATAAAAGGAGCTATCATTGCCCCTCTGTTCTGACGATTAAGCCAAAGAAGAGAAAGCCAAACTCAAGGGTTCAGTGACTTTTCCAAGGTCATACAGCCATAAAGTGACTGCACATGGGACTCAAACTTTGTGACTCCACCCAGTGTAGGATTCCTGATAGACTAGGAGGAGTGACTGACAGGGGTTAGTGAAAAACATTTGGTGTCCACCTGGTAACAAATTACCTTTTGTCCTGATTTCAGTAGAAAGCTAAAATAGGCTGGAGATGTCGAAGTTCCTAAAAAAAAGAAAAATTCTTTTTCTGTTTTTTTTTGTTTTAAATTTTTCTCTTAGATGGGAGTTAATGAATGATCAAACTGAAGCTTTATAAAAAGCAATCAGCACAAAGTGCAGCCCATTGGCAGGCACCGGCAGTCCCACCCCTTCCTTCTCTGGGTCTGATCTCACCCAGTCGGAGTTCCTTTCTGTACTGTTTTCAAACCCACTCTTTTCTCTCCATTCACCTCAGGCCTTGCTCCCTTTCCCAGAGCTCTGCAATGGCCTCCAACTTCTTTTGGTGTCTCCCACTGCAATCCTTTCTCTCTGCTCTCATTCTTCTGTAGCCCCGCTTTAGCATCTGTGCTAGCACATACCTGACGCTCACCAGAGGCTGGCTTCTGCTCGGGCATTTCACCTACGTGCTGGCTCGATGGTTTCTGGGTATTGGGATGTAAGGCCTTTATGTGCCTCACGTACCCCAACCACTGGCGTAGCTCTCCAATGACAAGATCTTCCAGATATGACCCTTTCTGAGGGTGGCACCTGAACCCTAATGAAGGACTTGCAGGTACATACCACTAATGAGCAGCAGATGGCAGAGTTACCTCTCCTTTGCCATCTCACATGAGCTGCTAGTGTTCCTTCATCACAAAAAGAATAGCAACGAAGACAGGACCTGAAAAGCAAATCAGGAGCCGGGTGTGGTAGCACATGCTTGCAATCCCAGTACTTGGGAGGCTGAGACAGGAGGATCCATGTTCGCGGCCAGCCTCAGCTACTTAGTGAGGCCCTCTGCAACTTAGTGAGACCCTGTTTCAAAATAAAGAATTAAAAATAGGGCTAGGGGTGTAGCTCAGAGGTGGAATTCCCCTGGGTTCAATCCCCAGTACCGCAAAAAAAAAAAAAAAGAAAGACAAAGAAAAAGAAAAAAGAGCAAATCAGGCATACCTGCATTAGATAAACTCAGAATTGAGCTGGGCATGGTGGTGCATACCTGTAACTCCAATACTTGGGAGGCTGAGACAGGAGGATTGCAAGTTTGAGACCAGCCTGGGCAACTTATTGAGGCCCTGTTTCAAGATAAAAAATAAAGAGGGCTGTGGGTGTAGCTCAGTGGTTGAGAGCCCCTGGGTTCAATCCCCATTACTGGGGGGTGGGGGAAGACTCAGAATTGAAAGTTGTTGAGGCAAAGCAGCTGGGTGTGCAGAATCAGTGTGAGCAATGACTGGCAGCAGAGGCAGCAGTTGTAGCAGCAAAGTCTTCAGTACAGCATTGTCATCTAGATGGTTCATGCAGTAGTACCCCCTTCCCTAAACAGTGACTGTCATATGTGCACTAGGCCAGTTCTATATGATAAATTTGGGAGCTGATCTGCAGCAAAAGGTCCCAGCCTGGTTCTTTGGCTCTCCAGGAGATTCTGCGAGCTACTTTATATCCTTTCAACAGTTCCTATTCTGCTTCAGTAAGCCAGAATCTGTTTTCATGCTTATAGCAAGGACTCATGCCTGATGAAGAGAAGGAACAGAAACTACCAGCAGCTGGGTAGACTAGGATGGAGAAGAGTAGTAAGCAAGAGAATGTGATATCATGAGACAGTCCTTAAACTCTGGAGCCAAAGGACTTATACCCATATCTTGGCCTCTTCCTATGTCTTAGGCAACTCGGGTGGTATAATAAAATACCATAGACCGGGTGGCTTAAAACCCACATATTTATTTTTCATAATTCTGGAAGATAAAAGGTCCAATATTGAGGTGCTAGCAGAATTGATGTTTGGTGAGGTCCCTCTTCCTGCTTTATAGATGGCTACTGTATTCATCAGCTTTTTCGTCACTGTGACCAAAATACCTGACAAGCACAACTTAGAGGAAGAAAGATTTATTGGGGCTCACAATTTCAGAGGTTCAGTCCATAGTTGGCTGGCTCCAAGGCAGAAACCATGGCAGAGAAAGGTTGCTCTCACATCATGGTGGCTGAAAGCAAAGAGTGAGAGGAGGGGGCCTTCAAACATGTATGTCCCCAAGGCCCCACTCTCAACCCACCTCCTCCAGACATGCCCCACTTCTGAACCTTGCTGCGGTGGGGACATGCTTTCAACACACGAGCTCTTGGGGGACATTTCAGACCCAAACCATAATAGCTACTTTCTTATTATATCCTCTCATGGCAGAGACAGTGAGCTCTGGTTTCTTCCTTTTCTTTATAGGCTCTAATCCCATCATGACTCTCATGGTGTCATCTAAACCTAATGACCTCATGAAGGCCTCTCCTCCAAATATGATCACATTGGGAGTTAGCGCTTCAATACACGAATTTGGGAGGGACACAAATATTCAGTCCACAGTAACTTATTAGCTGAGTGACCTTGAAAAAGTCAATCATCTTTCTGAGCTCCAGTTATCTCACCTATAAAATGGGGATATAAAATTAGGGATTCCCTCATTGGGCTGGTTGAAGATCAACTGAGGTCATGGACATGAAAATGCTTTGTACTTTATAAGTGAGCATTACAAACACTTGTAATTTGCCTTAGCAGTGCCTGACACAAAGTATGGCAGATATAAAGTGCTCTTTAAACATCTGAGGTAAGAAGAAAGGATAATAACAATTATTTCTGAAGCAGTTACTATGTGCCAAGTACCATGATATGGTTTGGATGTAAAACATCTCCCAAAGAAGCTCATGAGCTAGACAATGGAACCAGGTTCAAAGGTGGGACATGGCTGGAGGAGATGGATCCTTGGGAACATGGCCAGGGATTGCATCTGTCCCTGGCGACTCCCTCTCTCTCTCTTTGCTTCCAGCTACCATGACATGAAAGCAGCATTCCTTCACCACGCCTTGTTACTGCTGTTTCTATCTTAGATCTGGCCAACTATGGACTAAATCTCTGAAACCATGAGATAAATAAACATTTCCACCTCTAAATTGTTCTTGTCAGGTATTTTAGTCACAGCAACAAAAAAAACCTGACTAAGATATACCATGATAAATTCTTCATCAACATTATCCTCCTAATAGTCTACAGTGACTGCTATGGTTTGTCCCCTCCAAAACTCATATGGAAATTTGGTCCCCACTGCAAGTATTGAGAGGCAGTGAGATCATTAAGAGGCCATTATGTGGACAAGAGGTGATTATCTTATCAAGAGGGGTTAATGCAGCTCTTGAGGGATTAGTAGGTTGTTATAAAAGTGAGTTTGGCTTCCTCGTTTTCCCTTGCTTTCTCTTCTACACATGCCCACTTTTCCTTTATCATTTCTACCATGTTATGACAGGGCATGAGTACCTCACCAGAGACTGAGTAGATGTCAGTGAAATAAATTTCTTTCCTTTATAAATCACCCAGTCCCAGTTATTCTGTTATAGTAAGAGAGAACAGACTAAGACTATGACCAACATTCTTGGCTTCCCTGGGACTCTCCTGGTTGTAGCACTGAAAGTTTCACATGCTGGGAATCCCCACAGATGTGGGCATAGAAATTTTGAGTGTCATATTCATTTTTTAAATGAGAAACTTTTGCTTAGAAAGATTATTCAACATGCCCCAAATCACATTTAGTAAGTGACAGAGTCAAAATTCTAACGCAGATCTGTCAAGGAAAAAAATATGGGGGGAGAAGCTTTAGAATGAAGGATGATGAAAAGTATTGATCCCCTGCTCTTTAGCCACATGGCTCCGTCTCAAGGCCAGCTGGGCCCCACCCCAGGTCACCCGCTCCTCCAGGGCAGTCCCTGGAAGAACATGGTGCTTTGTTTTGGTTTTTAACTTCATAGATACTTTCCTGTTTTATTGGAGTAATTAAGCCTCTCATGCCTCCTGTTTATATTTTGACTTTGTGCTTTGTTTTGCTTATGAATGAAAGAACAATTTAGCCTTTCCAGTCCAAACTGCTTAAACCTTTAAAGCAGGTGTTTTTGAGTCTTGAGCAATAGCATTACTATAAAAACTTGGATGCAGGTGGGCAAATTCTCTACCCAGCCAGCATCAGAAGCAAAGCATTTCCAGATGCTAATGGGTAAGTTTTGTTTTGGGTACAGAGGAAAGATGGCCAGGAAAGAAAGAAAGCCTGATTAGCCTCATCATTGAGCTTCTTTTCAATTCAGATATGCCTGAAATTTCCCCATCTGACCTCCCACCAGTTCACCCAGTTCACCAGTTGAATACAGACTCCTGGGCCAGCCTCTAGCCCCTAGCTCTGTCCCTTGGAAAGTGTGTGACCTACACAAGTCTCTTCCTTTTCTGAGCTTAATTTTTCTCATCAGTCAAATGAAGGAATCAGAGGATTGGATTAGATGCTTCTCTAACAGTGCTTGTGGGTTGACACTCTAGGACACTATAAGGATACATATAATTGAATGTCTATAGCAGTACCATTTGTAATAGTCAAACACTGGAAACAACCCAAGTGTCCATCAATAGTTGATAAGATAAAGGCATTTTTACATAGTCAATCATGATACAGTGTGAATATACAAACATGATAGCAGTGTGAATGCTACTTGCAACAACTAGGGTGAATCTCACAAATCTAAGGTGCCTGAGAGAAACCTGACACAAAATAACACAGACTCTATGATCCCACTTACTAAAGTTCAAAAATAGGCAAACCAGATCTATAATGTTAGAAGTCAGGATGGCAGTCACCTTTGTGGGGTGAAATAGCTGGAAGGCACAGGGAGCTTCTGAGGTACTGGAGATGTCCTATTTCTCCACCTGGGTTTTGTTTACATGGATGCACATTTCTGAAAGTTCACGGAGCTGTACATTTTAGTAAGGTTTGTGTACTTCTCTATAAATGTTATACTTCCATTGAAAAAGTTAATTGGAGAGACCAGGGTTGTTGCTCAGTGGTAGATGACTTGCCTAGCACACACAAGGCCCTGGGTTTGATCCCCATCTTTATAAAAAAAAAAAAAAGACGGGCCTGGTGGCATACACTTGTAATCCCAGTATTTGGGAGGCTGAGACCAGAGGATCTGTGTTCGTGGCCAGCCTCAGCTACTTAGTGAGGCCCTCCGCAACTTAGTGAGACCCTGTTTCAAAATAAAGAATAAAATATAGGGCTGGGGGTGTAGCTCAGAGGTAGAATGCCCTTGGGTTCAATCCCTAGTACTGAAAAAAAGGTGTGAAATGGATCCTAGCTACTCTATGGGTTGGAAAGAGGATTTGTTAGGCAGAGTCCACTGGGAAGGCTGATGGACTAGTTGAGGCACCTCCTGGTTTTTCCATTTTCTACTCATGTTGTATGTGTTTTGGTTTCAGACAGGTTAGTTAAGCTATTGGGAGAAGAGTGATGGATGGACGGGGTGTCATATGTTAGTGTGTAAGTCAGCTTTTCATTGCTGTGACAAAATACCTGAGGGAAACAACCTAAAGGAGGAAAGCTTTACTTTGGCTCATGGTTTCAGAGATTTCAGTCCATGGTTGCTGTTCCATTGCTACAGGCCTGTGGTGAGGCAGAGCATCATGGCAGAGAGGGAGTGGTGGAGCAGAGCTGCTCACCTCATGTTAGTTGGGAAGGAGGGGAGGGGGAAGGGCCAGGGGTTAGAGTAGTCTGCAAGGACACTCATCCAAGGACCCATTCAACTAGGCCCCACCTCCTACAAAGTCCACCACCTCCCAGTAGGCCAATCAGCTATGACTCCATCGACGGATTAATCAGTCAATAAGGTTAGAGCCCTGATGATCCAATTACTTCTCAAAATCCCTACCTCTGGTAATTGCTGTATGGGGGACCAAGCCTTCAACACATGAGCTTTTGGGGGACATTTCAGATCCAAACCATAACAGTAAAGGTCCCCAAATAACCCAAGAAACAAAGATCAAGGCTTGGAAATCTCTTCCATCCCACCCATCCCTGAAGCCAATCTGGCCGTGGGAATGGATAGATACAGGTCAGAGCAGGTGAGTCACTTGCTTCCCTAACCCCTGAGAATGTCGCCCCCGCTCTGTCAAGTCATCTTCTCTCCCAGACATGGAGGCTTAGTTTAGGATAAGGACGTCACACATCCTTTCCCAGAGACATGGTCTTCTTTTCTTTTACGCCACCTAAGTCCTTCTGGATCCCCAGGAAAGGAACTGAGGGCCTGGGGCCAATGACAGAGAAAAAGCAGCTGAAGGGGAAGGTCACCATCCTTTGGGCAGAAGGGATCTTCCAGACCAGAGTATGGCTGAACACTTGGAAGCTGGGAAGTCAGCCAGTGTTTCATCTTTTGTTTTTTCCTCCTGGGGCTTCCTGTCCCAGAGGTGGATGGAGAAGGGTCCTGGGGACTTCCTGGCCTCTACAAATAAACCTTTCCGTTGTCGTTGGCCAGGCAGTATTTCCAGGCCAGACGGACCAGGTTGATGGGCAATAACAGAGGTCGCAATGCTGCCCTCAGAGGAAACTTCCCTCTAGTTTCATCAAAGATCCCCACAAAGGAGGCAATGCACTGCTGAGGTGGAAAAGCCATCGTGTTAGAGGACAGGACTGTGGCCCATAGTTGGGGGTGGGGGTGGGAACTGGGTAGGGGAGAAGCATCTGAGAGTGTGAGGGCTATCCAGTTTGTTCTATGATGATTTCCAGTGCCCATAACAGTTCCTGGCACATGATAGGAGCTCAATAAACATTAAATAAATTAGTGAGTCTAGTCCAACATTTTCACTTAGCTAGAGAAGCTAGGTTCAGAACAAAAAAGAAAGTTTCTCTAGGACATACAGTGAGTTAGTTTTAGAACCCAGATGAGAACTCAGGTTTCTAAATCCCACACCAATGGTGTGTGTGTGTGTGTGTGTGTGTGTGTGTGTGTTACTGAGGATGGAACCCAGGTGCCTTCTACCTCTGAGCTACACTTCCAGCCCTTTTTAATTTTTATTTTGCAACAGGGTCTCACTAAGTTACCGCAAACTGGCCTTGAACCTGAGATCATCCTGTCCAAGCCTCCCAAGTACTGGGATTACAGGCGTGTGCCACTGCGCCTGGCTAACCTCTTTTTTGTTTGTTTGTATGTTTTTTGGTGCTGGTGATTGAGCTCAGGGTCTCACACATGCTAAGCAAGTGTTCTCTTTGAGCCAACTCTCAGCCCCCAGACCAGTATTTCTGGGGTGACAATCAGTGCACAGGGGAGGGAGCGGTGTTCTTCTTCTTCCTTAAGCTAGTGGAAACAGGAAACGTTCAGAAAACCACTCAGAGAGCTTGACGTCTGACCTGACCCCGAAGTTTGGGGATCCTAAGATAGGGAGTTTAACACATGCTTGAGGAATTTGAAGAGGAGAGAGTGAATGGAATTTGTAGGACAAGGAG
The DNA here is from genome assembly GCA_004027185.1 of Glis glis. NCBI lineage: Eukaryota > Metazoa > Chordata > Mammalia > Rodentia > Gliridae > Glis > Glis glis. The sequence continues at coordinate 14,595 of PVJS01048119.1, forward strand.
AGAAGTGATTGTACTGGGAGCAAACTGTTCTCCCACTGGCCATGGGGCAGACATGAGTGTTTCCTAGGGGTTGATGTGGACCTGGAGAAAGGGAGCTGACCTGTAATCTTAAAAGTTACCTGCCCTCCAAAGAATCGTATGCAGGGCGCTGTGACCCCAGCAAAGAGGTTGGACCATCTGCAGTTCAGACGCCGACCTGGAGGACAGGCTTTGGCTTGTCAAGAGAAGTACAGCTGGAGGCTCAGGGAGGATCCCCAAAAGACCCACTGAAGCCTTCCAAAGAGAAAGAATTGGATTTGGGCATCTGACCTACCCCAGATAGTGAGATCACATTGCAACTGATGCTCTTTATCTTCTCTCGTCTCACTTTTCTGGAGGCAGAGATAGACCGATATGAAACTAATAATGCTTAAGTTTCAGGGCCCCTCACTTGCATAGGCTGCTTTAGGCCTATGAATTTTGTATTTATAACTTTGGTGTGTGTGTGTGTTACTGGAGATTGAACCAAGAGGTGTTCTACCTCTGAGCTACACCCCCAGCCCTATTTTCTTTTTCTTTTTCTTTTTTTTTTTTTTTTGGCAGT
>PVJS01048120.1:0-15175 GCA_004027185.1 Glis glis
GGGGGGGGGGAGGGGGGAAGGAGACCACGGAGGTAGTCAGGGGCCCAATCAGGAAGGGCTTTATATATTAAGAAAGAGTTTGGTCCACACACCTGGACAAACACACGACTCATGAAGCACAGAACCACCCAAATGAACAAGCATACATACATGCTGTCCCTAGGCATCTCGCACTTTGGTGAAGACACACACAGAAGGGTGCTGTGTACGTGTGTGCATGCCCACACAAAGGAGTACATCATGTGCATACACAGATGTGCACATGGGCAGTCAAGTCCATGGACAACATGAACAGACACAGGTATAACAGAGGCAATGCTCAAACAACACAACACACAAGATACGCAAGTGCACAGGTGTGCCCATCTATAGATACACACACAAATGTACATGAAGTACCAGGCTTAGACACAAAGATACCCACATATTCACAGCATCTCATGCACATCAAACAGGATCTAGTAATGCACACATGCCTGCCCACCTTCCGGTCTGTGCCATTGAGCAGTATGGTCTCGATGCGGTCATAGAAGGCATCCACCCAATACAGGCGCCCAGCTGGGATGTCCAGGCTTAGCCCATTGGGCCAAAGCACTGTCTTGGAGGTGACAAAGATATCTCGGTGCGAGCCGTCCATCCAAGCCCTCTCCAGCCGTCCTCGCCGACTGTCCTTGGGGTCTTCCTCCCAGTCTGTCCAGTACATCCACCTGTGGGCAGCGAGCGACTGGTCAGCACCACGCGGGCCACCCCTGCCATCAGCAGCCTCCTTTGTGATCCCAACCCACAGTGGAATCCAGAGCCCCTCCCAGAGTTCTTCCTGCCCTTCTCATCCCTAGACCACACACTGCAGCCATTCCCGCCTCTGTCCAACAAACATCTGCTGAGTGCCTGCTGTAAGCATGGCACAGTTCTGGAACTCAGGAGACAGTTCTGGCACAGTGGAAACCAAGCGAGACAAGGACCCTACTTCCATGGATCTCACATTCCACAAGAAACAAGTCAATCAAGAAAGTCATGTCGCTGGGCACGCCTGTAATCCCAATACTTGTTTTCATTTTTTTATTTTTGTGGTACTGGGGATGGAACCCAGGGGCATTCTACCGCTGAGCTACACCCCCAGATCTATTTTATTTTTATTTTTATTTATTTATTTATTTTTGGTACTGGGGATTGAACCCAGAGGCATTCTACCTCCAAGTTACACACCCACCCCGATTTTATTTCTTATTTAGAAATGGGGTCTCACTAAGTTGCAGAGGGCCTCGCTAAATTGCGAACCTATGATCCTCCTGTCTTAGCCTCCCAAATACTGGGATTACAAGCATGTGCCACCATGCCCAGCTCTATTTTTATTTTTTGAAACAGGGTTTCACTAGGTTAATGAGAGTCTCACTACTTGCTGAGGCTATCCTTGAACCTGCGATCCCCCGTCTCAGTCTCCCAAGTACTGGGATTACAGGCATGCACCACCATGCCTGACTGTAATCCCAATACTTAGGAGGCTAAGACAGGAGGATCACAGGTTCAAGGCCAGACTTAACAATTTAGCAAGATCCTATTAAAAAAAAAACAAAAAGGGCAGGGGGTGTAGCTCAGAGATAGAACACCCCTAGGTTCAATATTCAGCACCAAAAAAATCATGTCACAGTAGAGCACAGTAGGGCTCCTTCCACCTGCCTCTGGGTTCAATTTCTAGTACCACATAAGAAAAAAAAAAGCAGGAAGGAAATGAAACTGATGGGTGGAGAGTGGTTGTGCAGCAGGTGGGGTGAACGCCAGCATGATGGGGAAGGCTTTTCCAAGGAGATGGCATTTGAGCTGAGGCCTGATGCCCAGAAGAGGCAGAGGTGCAAGTATCTGGAAGTTCTAGGCAGAGAAAGTCTAAGAGCAAAAGCCCTGAGGCAGGAGTCGCTAGGCTGCCAGTGGAGGAGCAGGCAGCAGGCAGTGGGGACAGAGCTTCTGAATGAAGGAAGCAAGGTGCAGATAGGTCAGACAAGTGTCAGGCAGGCCTGCTAAGGAACATGGCATTGTAAGGGTAAGGGGAGCTGGTAGAGGCTCTGAGCTGAGAGAGACAGGAACACATTTCTATTAATGTGTTTAAAGCATCACTCCCATTGCCCTGAAGACAAGGCAGCTGTTCCCCTCAGCCTCCACGTTTGCTCAAGCGGCCCACCTCAGCCACCTTCCCACACTTCATTGTCTCCTTCTCTCTGAGACCCACACACTCCCCAGCTCCTACCACTCAAGGCCTGGGAGGACTCACCCATTGAGCGGATCTACCACAATGGCCCTGGGGTGTGTCATCTTGCCCTCGATTAAGGTCTTGCGGGTCTGAGCGGCTTTCTCCAGCCTGGCCACGCTGATGGTCTTCTTGGGCCCATCATCCGTCCAGTACAGATTGTCCCCCATCCAGTCCACAGCCACGCCTTCCACATTGTGGATGCCTATAGGGGTCGAGGGGGCGATGAGGGAGAATCTTAAAGGAAGCTCCAAAGTGGCTGCCTCTGGCCTCATAGGACACATGGAACTGGGAGAACCAGGCCAGGCAGGGGGTGCAGGAACCAACTGGTGCCTTGGACAGGGAGGGGAGGTTGGGGGAGGAATAGAAAAGACAACTTGTGGCCCAGTGGGTGGTACATGTCTATAATCTCAGTACTTGGGAAGCTGAGACGGGAGGATCGCAGGTTCGAGGCCAGCCTCAGCAACTTAGTGAGACTATCAGCAATCTAGGGAGACTCTGTTTCCAAACAAAAAAATAAAAGGGTAGCTCGGAGGTAGAGTGCCCTTGGGTTTAATCCCCAGCACCAAACAAACAAAAAGACCACTTATGTTGCCATATCTGTGTTGAGGCAGAGCCTCTCAAACGTGCACATGGTGGCCAGGAAACTATGTGGCTGATGTGGGCTCTCGCACGAGGGCATGTCTGGGCCCGTGCTTCGGTGGACAGCTGAGGCAACATGGGCATGAGGCTTTGGGCACAAGTGTGACTCCACATCCTAAGCCTAAAACTCCTGAACTAACAAAATGAATAAATCAGGAAGTAATTTTTCACTTAGCCAAAGGCTCCATCTCAAGTGTCCTTTAAATAGCAGCTCCCCTGGTATAGGGAACCCCGATCTTTTCCTGATGAGGAGTCGCTTTTGATTTCCCCACAGTCTTATGACTGCTGACTGTGGAGGTTCTCTGAGCGGCACTGGAGGGTGGGGAGCAGGGCAAAGGGTGGTAACTGGCATCAGCTAGACTGACTGGTTAGGGATCCTGATCCTGAGGCCCAAGTGCGATTTAGGGTGGAACTTAGCCCAGGACCCTGCATGTGGAGAGTGTTCAGAAGACAGTACACAGAGGAGCTACCCAAGCAGCTCAGAGGGAAAAACTGGATGCCATTCATGAAACACAGTTTTCTTAGGACAGGTAAGGGCTCAGTTTTCGGTGGCCGTGAGATGTAGCTGCGCAGACCCTGCGTGTGCGCATATGTGTGGGTGTGCCCTGCTCTGATTCGACAGGCCCAGCTCTGATTCAGGGCCTCAGGCCTCTCCTAGCTGTATGCTGCGCACGGTTCCAGGGCTCTGAGCCAATGGCAGAGAGACCCTGAGTTTCCCCAGGGGCTGGCTAGGACAGCCCACGCTGCCTAACCCATCCATCCTCCTGTTTCTTTTCGGCTCAGCCAAGAAGGGGGTCACAGAGGGGTCAACCTGTCTATCCCCTCATCTCCATGCCAACCAGCCCAGCCAGCCAGTCAGCAGGGGACTCTCCATGCAGAGAAGGCACCAAGAAAGCGACAGCTAGGCCCCAGATGGCTTCCCGGCCTGGGCGCCATGTCCCTCAGGAGTCCTGCCGCGCACCTCCCACTCCGGAGGCCCTTACCATCCTTCAGGATGGTCTCCCGCTCAGTGCCATCAATCTTCTGGCGGCCAATGAGGTAGCTGGTGGTGTCGGCGAAGTAGATGAAGCCAGTCTCGGCATGGAAGTCCAGGGCCCGGGGGTTCATGAGGTTCTCGATGGGGATCATGTGCTCGTCTGGGACCTTGGCCCCCATGTCCATACCTCGGATGATGCCTGGCCGGCCCTTGCCGTACACAAGGAACAGCTCGTGCTCTGGCTCTAGGGCAGGCACAAACAGGCGAAAGTCACACACACACAGACCTCCCAACCTTGGGGCCCGAGCCCAAGAGGCTTCAATGGCCCGACTGTGCTGGGTCAGGAGACTCGGGACAGGCTGGGCTGAGTCAGACGGATGGAACACACACACTGACGAGTTGGACTCTGGGTCCCGGGCCACTGCCCTGGGGGTTTGACCCACTTACTCTGGGGGTGGGAAGCGGGGGAAGGACAGCATGTTTCAGTTAAGCGTCCACTGCTCAGCAGTGAAATTAGTGGCCTAAAAAGAGCACTTTCAAAATATGCTGGAATCTGGTCACTTTTCACCACTTCCTCTGCTACCATCCCAGTCTAAACCACATCACTTCTTGCCTACACCACTGAAATAGCCTCCCGGCTACTTCCCCGCTGGCTGTCCACCCTCCATCCAGCAGCAGTGTGATTTTTACACAACGTGAAGCCAATCACATCATTTATTCTCCACAGTTACCATGAGCTTCTCACCCAGTTAGAATAAAACCCGATCTCTCCCGCCTTGTCTCTCTTCACTCACCCCCCTAGCCCCGCCGGTCTGTGTGCTGGTCCTCCAGCACCCCAAGCTCACGCTGGCCTCAGGGCCTTTGGCTTTCTAACAACAGTGCTCTGCCTCAGGTAGCCACAGGGCTGGCTTCCTTACTTCATAGAGAGCGTCGCTCAAAGACCACACCTTCAGAGAAGCCCTCGCTGTACTCTATTCTGCTTCAGTTTCTTCAATTACCCATCACCACGTACGGTTATATCTATTCGTCTGTCTCCCCTCCCTGCCTATAAGCTTTGTGAGGCCAGAGACATCTATCCTGTTCACTGCTGAATCCTCATTGCCAGAGCAGTGCCAGACACAGACACACAGTAAGTGCTCACTAGATACTTGTGGAATGAATGAATGAATAAATGCACCAGTTAATAGACTGCTGCATGGAGCCCGAGCGGGGTGGTAGGAATCGCCCTGTTCAAGTCCCATCTCTGCCCTTCACTTTGTTTCTCTGAGTCTCCAACAGAAGCAGCAGGCTATGGGGGACACCTGAGGACACCCTCCCACCCCAGATGCCTCGCCGCCCTTCCCTGTCACTCACTCTTGCAGGACTTCCCATCACTGCCCAGACTGAAGCCGGAGCGGCAGCGGCAGGTCCGCGCCTTGTGGCTGTTGGCCAGCAGGCAGATGTCGGAGCAGCCACCGGGCTTCCCATACTGGTCGTTTTCACAGGCATGGCTCCGCACTGTGGGCAGGGTGGAGAGTTGTCAGGACCCCTCAGAGCCCCTGGGGCCCAGGCTTCAGAAGGCTTCCTGAAGTCTGACCATACTCCCTGCTGCTGTGGTATTTGTGCCGTCGCCCAATTTTAGGATTTGGAAGCCACAGGACTGAGATTCCCCACCCTCACCCAATCTAGCCATCAGATAGTCTCCAGTAGGGATGTCAACGGTCAGGGGAGAGAGACCCAGTATTGCCTGTGGCCAGGTGTGGCAAGGGAACTGGGAGGGGCAGAAAGGGGGGAAGGGGCCCCCCAAGAGTAAGAAGGGGCTGGCAGGGGAATCTGAGGGGCCAGGGTAGACAGCCTGGGGTGGATGGCCAGGAGGACTCATGATATGAAAGAACCAGGGGTCTCCATGGGAGGGTCCCCAGAAGGGGGCTGTGAACCCAAGCCCAGAGCCCTTCGGGGTAAAGCCAACATTGGAGGGGCTGTGGAGCCCGCTTACCTCGGGGCTGACGTCGCTGGTGGTAGATGTGGAGGGCACCACCCTTGTCCACACGGGTCACAACCTGGTACTCGGTGCTGTTAAAGCGGTTCACACGGATCACGCTGGTCTTCTGCTGGGCGTTGGCGTTGTCTGAGTTGGTGGCGTAGAGATAATTCTCAAACACAGTCAGGTCATATAGGTGTTCAATCTGAGATGTCAGGAGAGTACAAGAGTGGTCAGCACCAAACGAGAAGGGACTCCTCCCACTGACCCTGGACAACCCCGTAGCTTGTGCCCCAACTCCATCATCTGCTTTCCCAAATTCACCCTACAGGGTTTTTGTTTTGTGGTCCAGGGGATTGAACCCAGGGGCATTCTAACTCCAAGCTACTCCCCAGCCCTATTTTATTTTTTATTTTGAAACAGGGTCTCACTATGTTGCTGAGGGACTAAGTTGCTGAGGCTGGTCTGAACCTGCGATCCTCCTGTCTCAACCTCCCAAGTACTAGAATTACAAGCATGGGCTACCACGCCCACCTTTTTTTGTTTTTGTTTTTGTTTCTGTTTTCCCCAGTACTGGAGATTGAACCCAAGGCTTCATACATGTGAGGCAAGTGCTCTACCACTGAACTATATTCCCAACCCTAATTTTATTTTATTTTTGAAACAGGGTCTCACTATGTTGCCCAGGCTGGCCTCAAACTTGTGATCCTCCTGCCTCAGCCTCCCAAGCAGCTAGGATCATAGGTGTGTACCACTGCACTTGGCCACCCTACAATTTTTTTCTTTTTTCTTTTTTTTGCGGTACTGGGGATTGAACCCAGGGGCATTCTACCTCTGAGCTACACCCCCAGCCCTATTTTTTATTCTTTCTTTCTTTTTTTTGTACTGGTGATTGAACCCAGGGGCATTCTACTTCCAAGCTACACCCCTAGCCCTATTTTTTTATTCTTTATTTTGAAACAGGTCTCACTAAGTTGTGGAGGGCCTCCCTAAGTAGCTGAGGCTGTCCGAGAACCTGGATCCTCCAGTCTCCACCTCCAAGTACTGGGATTACAAGTATGCACCACCACTCCCGGCTCTTATTCTTTATTTTGAAACAGGGTCTCACTAAGTTGTGGAGGGCCTCACTAAGTAGCTGATGCTAGTCATGAACCCAGATCTTCCAGTCTCAGCCTCCCAAGTACTGGGATTACAAGGGTACGCCACCATGCCCGGCTTCACCCTACAGTCTTTTAACTCCATGTTTTATTCCTGCCTCCTCTGGTTGGACTATCTTGTTCTGGAGATTTATGTTTGCCAAGATCCCACTCATCCTTCACAGAGCATCTCTTTAAAGAACTTCTAGAATCTTCTAACTAGAGATATTGTCTCTTTCCACACTCTTTCTCTGGTGACCCTCTGCTATCCAGCACCTGGTGTGGTGATTAGTGGACTTATCCCACCTACTCTATCCAAACCCCTGGAGGGCAGGAACCATGTCCCTCACAGATTAGGAGCACAGTAGATGAGTTCACAACTTTAGGCTGAGTTAGAGTCTCTACTGTGAGAACACTCTCAGCCTGACTCCAGCCCCCCGCTGGGTGGGGTGAGAGGACACACTGGCCCCAAAAGGGCCCTGTAACACTCCCACAACCCCCGTTGTTTTTCTGGGGTGGTCAATTGTCCCAGTTTTCTCAAGACTAAAAGGTTTTCTGGTTTATGGGACTTTCAGGGATAAAACCAGGACAGTCCCAGGCGTACTGGTATGGTTGGCCACCCTAATTATCCCAGAATAGAGGCGCCACCTCTGAACAGAAAGGCTTCTGGACTATTACCCAGTTATGTGGCCTCAGGCAAGTCACTAGACATCTTTGAACCCTGCTTTTTAAAAATCCAACAAAAATGGACTAAACCACTTACCTGCTCATCTCCCAGGGGTTAAGGCTCAAATAAAAAGAGTAAAAGGTGTCTCTAAAGCAACTGTTCCCTTCAGAGTGGAAGCCATATCCTGCCCTTTCTCTAAAGTGCTCCTGCCCGCCCAACTCCTACCAGAGGACTTGGGGGCAACCATATTCCCACAGTGTTTCCAACTTATGGGAGACAGAGATCAGTTCCCCTGCAAAGGCCACCCCCTCACCCCAAGGCCCTGGTTAATGGGTCCCCACAGTAACCCCTGATAAGAGCTCCCTCACCAGGATGCCCTGGATGATGGTCTGCCGGCCCTTGCCCTCGTAGTCCACCACCTCGATGTAGTCCAGGTAGGCATCGGCCCAGTAGACAAGGCGGCTGACCAGGTCCAGCGTGATGCCGTGAGGAAACACAATCTTGCTATCGACCAGCTTGGTGCGGTTCTGTCCGTCCATGTCACAGCGCTCCACCTTTGGGATCTGCCCATAGTCGGTGAAGAACACCTTCCTGTGGGCAGATGCATGTTAAATGGCATCTGGACACTGGGCACCCTCTTTCCTGCCAGTGTCTGCTCTCCCGCCTTCCAGGGCCAGAACCCCCCACTTGCCACTCTCACCCCATGGCAGGGTCCAGGGCAATGCCCTTGGGGTTGTAGAGTTCCAGGTCTAGCAAAGTGACACACGTGTCCCCATTCCGGTTGCAGACAAAGATCCTATCATCGATGTCATCCACAAAGTAGAAGTTGCCCGTCAGCCAGTCGATGGCCATCTGTTCCACGTCTGGAAAACATGAATAAAAGAGCTCTAGGGTGCAGGTCCTCCCACAGGCATGTTCCCCCCCTCCTCTGGCTGGTGCAGAGCTCACACCTGGAAGCCCACCTTCCCTGGGGTGCACCCCCCCAGCTATAGCCGCCTCCTTTCCCTGAGCTCCCGTGGGCGTTATCAGCAGTGTGTTGTTTCTTTTGCCACATATCCACATATCTGGTCCCTCTAAAAGGAAGTCTCAAGTATCCTTGACACGCCCCCTCCCCACGCCAGGTCCAGGATTGCATAAGCCAGGTGTATTGGGTAAATATGGTTGACAGGTCGACTGATGGGCTTCTCCAACTCAAGCCCATCATTAAACAGGAACTGTCTTCTTGGAGTACCAAAAGGTAGAGAGGATAGGTCCAGCAGTTCATTTCAGTATTATGTTTTTAAGTCTGCTTTTACTTGAGACAAGAGCACCCAGGCAAATGAAAACATCATATCTTTGCTTTTGACTGGACTTTCATCCACTTTATATGGTAAATCTAGTTGTGCTAACCGGAAGCTGTATGTGTTGCATATATTTTAAAAATGAAAAAGCAGAGCCAGGCGTGGTGGCGCACGCTTGTAATCCCAGTACTTGGGAGGCGGAGACAGGAGGATCCAGGTTCTTGGCCAGCCTCAGCTACTTAGTGAGGCCCTCCACAATTTAGTGAGACCCTGTTTCGAAATAAAGAATAAAAAATAGGGCTGGGGGTATAGCTTGGAGGTAGAGTGCCCCTGGGTTCAATCCCCAGTACTGCCAAAAAAAAAAATGAAAAAGCAGGATCCATATCAATAAACCCAGTTTGGCAGAAAAATATTTCAAAATATGGCATCCACAGAGATTGAAAAGGGAAAATCCCTGGTGGCACAAGGTTGGGAACCAGTAACATGGGCCAAACTTCCTCTACTCACTCCCATGTCCCTGTTTCTTCCATGTTCCTATTGCTCAATTTCCTAATTTCCTCATTTCCTAGGGAGGGTCAGAGGAATGGGGAATAAGATACAGGGCTAAAGAGAAGAGTCCAGACACTGGGAGTGGTAGTGTATGCCTATAATCCAAGTACTTGAGAGGCTGACATAGGAGTATTGTAGGTTCAAGGCCAGCCTCAGCAACTTAGTGAGACCCTCAGGAACTTAGTGAGACCCTGTTTCAAAATAAAAAATAAGCTGAGCGTGGTGGCACATGATTGTAAACCCAGTACTTGGGAGGCTGAGACAGGAGGATCACAGGTTCAAAGTCAGCCTCAGCAACTTAGTGAGGCTCTCAGCAACCCAATGAGACCCTATTTCCAAATAAGAAATAAAATCGGGCTTGGGATGTAGTTTGGAGGTAGAATGCCTCTGGGTTCAATCCCCAATACCAAAATATAATAAAAATAAAAAAATAAAAAGAGCTGGAAATGTAGCTCAGAGGTAAAATGCCCCTAGGTTCAATCCCCTCACCCCCAAAAGAGAAAGAGACAGAGAAAGAGAGTGAGTATTCAGGAAGAGATCAAAAAAGGACCCTGAAGGTAAACTAAGGAATAGTTCAGAAAGAGGGGACCTCAGGAGGGCGGGAGTCGGGGAAGATGGGGACCAGGTCCCACACTCGGTTTAAGCCATGGTTCTGGAGGAAATGGAAGAGGCCTAGCGGGGCCAAAGAAAGGAAGGGTGGGGTAAAAGCAATGGGAAGTCGAGGAGGCAGGGAGTTTGGGGACAGGGACCTCTGCTGTCTTCCTGTGGGGCCCTCCTCTTAGGACCCACTGGCTTCCATCCTCCCATGGCCCCCTCCAACTACCACCACCATTGGCAATGCCCTTTGCAAACTGGGAAATTCCTGCCTTGAACACCACCTCCATCAATTTCCCCAACAGGCAGAGAAATCTTTAGACTACCTGCCTTTGGCTGAAATTTATCCCCCATTACCCCCACTCAACACTAAGTAGGGATTATTCTGCCTCCCCACAGCTACAGGTATAATGACTTGGGTTCTGTTCCACTTCACCCTAATCCCTTTCCTCCCCACAGGGGATGCAGGGGCTATTTCCTAATAGTGGTGGTGGTGGGGCAAAGAGAACAGGAACGTGGCTCCCAAGGAACTTGGCTGGCCGGGTCACTGACTCACAGTCACAGGACTGAGGATGGGGGGAGGAAGGGAGAGAGCCAATTAGAGGCCCTCATCGAACTAGTTTCCTCTTCAGGTCCCCTCTGGTAAAGCCCCACCCCAGGATGACTGGAGAAAGAGGTCACAGAGATGAAGTGTTACCCCTGTTAAGTGCTGACGCTTCCCCAAACCCAGCCACTCTTTCCCCAGGGCCACCCCAGGCTGGGACAGTATCAGACTGTGGAGGAAGAGGGCCCGGTACAAGGGTTAAGGTGACCAAGTTGGCCCACACACTGTTACCACAGAGAAACCAGATTAAAATGAATGCCCTGGGCCTCCTCCAAAGAAAACTGAAGGCCCAAAGTGGGGGACCTGCCTGCAACCCCAGGCAGCCAGCAGGAAGGCTGAAAGTCAAACAGGGCTGTGTGCCCTTTACTTGGTGGGCACGGCAGGGGTCTGGGGGTTGCTGGCATGTATGCAAACTCCATCAGTCAAAGCTATTTTCCCAGCACCAGGTGGCGCATCCGTCCTTCTCTCCAACTTCCTGAGGCTTCCCTGAGTCACTGCCCAGCTCTAGGGCTGGCAACACCCTGCCCCTTCTCCCCCCATCCACCCTTCCCTTGGCAAGAGGGGAGGAGGAAGAAACCTGCAGGAATCTTGTGCCCCCCTCCCAGGTGCAGATCCACAATCCCCCACCTCCCGCCCCCTCAGGCCTTGGGATGTGGTCCACCTGAGAGCCTCCTTCCTGGCCTGAATTTCCTCCCACTTCCGGGAAGAAAGATCTAGAGATGGTCCCTGCTCTCAGATATTTACTCCTGGCTGGTCTCCCCTTCCACCTCCCCAGAGGCCAGGCGAGGGCTCCACTCAGCAGGCCGGTGAGGAGTTGGCAAGAACTGGAGTCCCCAGCCTGCCTGGCCTCCCTTTTGGTATTTTTGCAGCTGGAGACTATTAGTTGTAAGCAAAAAATCCTTTGTTATCCAACCCCCCTCTACCACATTATTTTCTTCTCTCCTAAAGTTCAGATTCCTCTGCTTGCCCCACCGTACACACACACACACACACACACACACACACACACACACACACACAGAGGCCACTACTCCAAAGCCAGTATAGAGGTAGGGAGATGGGATCAAACTGGGAAGGGGTACCTTTCCTCCAGGGTTCCCCTGCCTATCGGTGGTCTTTGGGCCACTCCTTTCTGTCCTATGGCTTGGGGTTCAGGTGGAGCCCTGGGCTTTGACCCAGAGGACCTGAGCATTCTGGCTCCCCAAACCTAGAGGGTACTGTGGCTTGTGGATCAGCCTTCTCAGGGTTGACCTGCCCCAGAACACCCTCAGGGGGAGCTCTGGCCAAAGGCCTTAATCCTTAGGACAGGAGAATCTTTAATCAATCCAAGGGGAGGGAGGGATTCTGTGTTGAGGGAGGAATTTGGTGGTGGTCTGGTAGCACAGAAATTGAGGATCCCAGCATAAAGAGGGAGCGGGGAAGCTGGGAGGGGGATGTGTGAGTCAGAGGGGAGACCATAGACGGCCTGTGGTGTCGCAAAGGACTTTCAGTTCCAGGCCCCAGAATAGACCTGGGGTGTATGTTTGCAAGCGCTGAGCCTTCCCCGCCAGCCACCTCCAACCCAATGTGCAGCAGGCCGCACCCTCCACAACTCCAGTTTTTCTCAACTTCTCCATCATCCACATTGTTCAAGAGGAATTTCCTAAATAAAATAAAGTGGCTGCTTTCCCAGAAACATAGCCCCCCACATCACCACCAGATTCCCAAGAAGACCCTAACTTCAGTTACAGGATACTAGCCACTTTCTCTAAAATAAGGAAATCTGGAGGAAGGAGGGGGCCTTTATACCTTGAGAAAATGTCCTCCAACACATTCATGCACCCAAAGATTGCAGGATATAATGCGAGGTCCCTGGATGGAGAGGGAGAATCTGATCTCCACCCAGTCACATTCCCAGGGAACACACTGGATTCTGGCCCTTATTCCAGAACCCCCCCCCCCACACACACACACACACACTTCCATTGCTCTGCTCTGCCCTGGGTCTAACTGGGCTGTGGACACTGGTAGCCTTGGTCTGAATTCTGATGCCGCTGAGTCTCAGTTTCCTCATCTGTAAAATGGAATGGTGCACAAACGGCTCTTAGCACAGGGCCTGGCACGTGATAAACACTCCACCCATGGGAGCTGTTATTTGTGTCACTGGCCTCCTTCACACAAACCCTATCCTTTTCCACCACCTCTGCGCCTAAGCCAGAGCTCTGTGGCCTCCTGGCCAAAGGCAGGCCCCTCTGGGCAAGCAGCTGGGACCAACAGCTACTATTCTTCATACCACCTCCGGCTCCCACAGGATGCCTTCTTCCCTATTGGAAGGAGCTTTCTCCACTGGAAGTTTTCCCTATTGGAAGGAACTTTCTCTATTAGAAGATTAGAGCCTCCCCCTCCCCTTTTTCTTTTTTTGGTACTGGGGATTGAACCCAGGGGCATTCTACCTTTGAGCTACACCCCCAGTCCTACTTCATTTTTTATTTTGAAACAGGATCTCACTAAGTTGCAGAGGGCCTCAACCTGCAATTCTCCTGTCTCAGCCTCCAAGTGCTGGGATTACAGGTATGTGCCACTAGGCCTGGCTAAACCATACACTTCTTTTTTTTTTTTTTGCAGTACTTGAACCCAGGGGCATTCTACCTCTGAGTTACACCCCCAGCCCTATTTTTTTGTTCTTTGTTTTGAAACAGGGTCTCACTAAGTTGTGGAGGGCCCCACTAAGTAGCTGAGACTGGCCTGGATCCTCCGGTCTCAGCCTCCCAAGTACTGGGATTACAAGCGTACACCATCACGCCCGGCTTTTTTTTTTTTTTTTTTTTTTGGTGGTACTGGGTATTGAACCAGGGCCTCAAGCACACTAGACTACCACTAAGCTATATCCCCAGCCCAAGCCTTCCTTATTATGGGCTTCACTGGCCTCAGGGGCTTTTTCATCACAGCCTATTCACCTGACTGCAGATATTGGGAGGGTAGGGCACTGCCTTTCATCTCTGACCCTGGCGCCTGGCACACCTGTATTGATTTCCTTAACAAGTGTTTATTGAGTCCTCACTCTGTTGTCCTAGAGCTGGGGCACCGCTTTTCCCTTCCCTCCTGCCACCAGGCTCTTCCTTCCCGGGCCTCTGGCTGCCCCAGGACAGTGGGAGGGCCGGTCTGTAACCCCATCCTCTCAAGGATCTCACCCAAAGGGCTGGGAGGCTGAACCAAAGTCAGGGCCCTTGGAGGGTGTGGAGGAGACTGTGGGCAGGACTGGCAGACGCTTGGTTAAATGGCATGGCTTCACACTCCTGTTTGCTGCTGAACCCTGACTTTAGCTCTTCCTTGTTCCAACAGCAAGCCCAGAGCTTGGCCACGTTGTGTTGTTACCCTTTCCCCTGGGCCCCCTTCCTGCCCCCACTCCTTCCCCTGACTGGCTAAGGTCCTCAAGAGGCATTCATCCTGGGTCCCAGGGATGAGCCGCCTGGGTTCTACTCCACCCAACTCAGGGTCTTTGCCCTATTGAGAAACCTTTGCTGGGCTCTAAAACATGTCTTTCTTGCTTAAGTTACTTCCTTTGGCTTGAAAACAGGGAGGAGAGTGCTGGGGGCAGGCTGGGTGGAGAGGCAACTTCAAGGAGACAGCGGGGGAGGAGAGGACAGGGCTGGATCTGGGCCTGGAGACACAGGGCTGACCCTGGCCGGGAAAGAAGCAAGACAGGGCTGTTAGATGATTAGGAAACTGGGGAGGGGAATGGGGAGCTAAAGTGCCAGGGCGCAGGGGGCCCAGGGCCAAAGAGCCGTGGTTAGACGGCCCTCCCAGTCTCCAGCTCAGTATTCTGACACCCTGTGGGTCAGAAAAGCCAAGGAAGGGGGTGCCTTTCACATGTAAAGCGAGGTCCTGGGGTGTCCAGAGCAGTGGGGAGCCGGCTCCCCTTCCAGTTCATCACAGACTGAGAGGGGCCGCTGTCTGTCCCTTCTTTGCCTCCCCTCTAGACAAATCACTACCCCATTTCCTGTTGTGATTTTAAACACACACACACACACACCCCCAAAAAAAAGAAAGAAAAAGAAAGAAGGGAGAGGGGGAGAGGGAGGGAAAAGTGAAGGTGGCCAGCTGGACTTGGGGACCCATTTCACAACCTTGCTGCCTGTAGCTTAGGGGCCTTTTGGGGGACCTCCACACCCACCTCCTTCTTCCCCATACAGTATGGTGCAGGGAAGGAAACCCCAAGGACCCCAAGACCCTCTACACCATCCTCTATCACACAGCCCAATACCACTAAGTAACTCCTAGGCCTCTGTCCGCAGCCTCAAAATCTCAACTTACCACACCCCACCTCCCAGGGCCCATTCCTGTAGTCCACCTCATTCTTGCTACAGTAGAAATATCCTCAGGGCTGATGGGAGGACAGGACAGAGGAGCTTCACTTAGAAAGCACCGGGAGCTGGGCGTGGTGGCGCACGCTTGTAATCCCAGTACTTTGGGAGGCGGAGACCAGAGGATCCGGGTTCACGGCCAGCCTCAGCTCTCTCTCTCTCTCTCTCTCTCTCTCTCTCTCTCT
>PVJS01048121.1:0-15173 GCA_004027185.1 Glis glis
AAAAAAAAAAAAAAAAAAAAAAAAAAAAGCAAAGCACTGTCAGTCATGCTTTAATATAGTGGTTTCTAATTTTTTTATTTAAACTTTTTTTGTAGTACTGGGGATTGAACCCAGGGACATTCTACCACTGAGCTATACTCCTGTCCTTTTTTATTTTGAAACAGGGTCTCCCTAAGTTACTGAACCTGTTATCCAGTCTTCCAAGTACTGGGACTATAGGCATGTGCTATTACACCCAGCCCATAAGTAGTTTTAAAAACAAGATGTTGAAAGAGAAAAATGAGAAAAGTAGTAAATATTCCCCAAATTTCTATAGTTCTTGTTCATTTTATGCATATATGTGTATGTGTGTGCATGCATGCATGCACATACATAGTTTTATGAGTCAGATTTCTTGGAAAGGCTTAACATTTAAGTGTCATCTTTATTTATTCTCTTATTAATTGGGGTACTTTGGGCAAATTGAAACTCTTCAACTTCTTAAATGGTACCTACCTCACACAGTTGTAAAGATTAATGAGGCAATGTCTGTAAAGTGCTTGCTTAGCATAGAAGCACTTTGTGTTATTATTACTGATAAGCGGAATTATGTTAGTATGTGGTATCAGAATTTTAGCTGATTATGATTGCTTGTTGCTACTCAGCTTTCTGTCTATTTTATAGGAATAGGACAGGCCTGTTAGTAAGAGATGTTAGCTCCCCCCACACACACTGGAGGGCACCTTTCTCCCTCTGTAAACCAGATTTATTCCTAGATTTAAGGTGTGACTCTAGCCCCAATTTTCTTCCTTTCCCTTTAGTATGCTTCAGTCCCAGAATTCCTGTTAGACCACCGATGAATTTACATTGTGCTAGTCTCTCCCTAGTTATCCTCTATAGTTACAAGTTTTGTTTGAGTCTTGGCACATGCTTTTGCCAGTGTAAAGGGGTAGCGCTTGAGAATGTGGAAAAGATAATAATTGGCTTTGTGTATCATTGAGACATAGGCTTGATGTAGTGAGCTGAGAGTGGAGTTTCCAGGAAAGTACCCTTGAGGATACTGGAGCTTTCTCCCCTTGAGGCCTCTTCTGCATACATAGGATTAAAGCAAGTTTAGTTAGAACACTAAACCGGTGGCATAGCCTTTCCATCTCTCCAATATGAAGTCAAGGGGAAAATAGAAGATGTAGGGTGAGGAAAGGCAAAGACAGAAGGGGGCAAAACAAAAAAGGTGAAATGCAGACTTTGATGACATCACTATTTTGAGCTGACAGACTAGGAATTGTAAAACTGGCAGCTGGAGTCCAGCAGCCCAGTTCTAGGTTATGGAAAGTAATATTCTCTATGACTTTTATCTCAGGTTCACATGAAAAAGTTTAAAATTTTACTTTGATGGTGTGTAAGGACTTTGGACTTCCCTGGCTATTAGAAGGCCTCATTGTCAAGAATGAACCAAATCCTTCTACAGGTCTCCACATCTGGGAGATGAACGTAAATGAAGAATCTGGGTCAATAATTTGAGTATTATCCTGTCTCAAGATCACACACTCTGACCTTGCATAGAAAAGGTTAGGAATATTTTTGATACTGACATAATTGAGGTAAAGGTCAAAATTAAAATGGCACTACAAGATTTTCCAAAAGCTGCCTGACTTAATTAAAAGTGATCAACCAGCTGGGCATGGTGTCCCATGCCTGTAATCCTAGTACTTGGGAGGCTGAGACAGGAGGAAGGAGGATCACACTTTGAGGCCAGTCTCAGCAATTTAGCAAGACCCTCAGCAATCTAGCTAGAACCTGTTTCAAAATAAAAACGAAAATTACAAAATTGTGGGAAATACAATGGAATTCTACTGAGCAATAAAGAAGAACAAAACAACATCATTTGCAAGAATGTGGAAGGATCTGGAGAACATTATGTTAAGCGAGATCAGTGAATCACAAAAAAAGAAGGGACATATGTTTTCATTAATATGTGCAACCTAAGGAGTAGTAGGGTCACACAAGGGACTCTGGTTGATAATGGAGAACCCTCAGTGGAACAAGGGAAGTGGTACAAGGGAAGGGGGAGGGCAAGAAAGAAGTGAATTGATGGAATTACTATCATAAACAATATGTACATGTGAAAATATACCAACACCATTCTTGGTACTTCATACGGGTGGGGGGAGGCAGGGGGGGACACTAAGAGCTGTGTGCATGTATGTTAACATCAAATAGATATTCATTGCGAAAAAAATAAAATAGGCCTGAGGGTATAGCTCAGAAGTAGAATGCCCCTTGGTTCAATCCCCAGTACAAAAAGAAAAAAAAAAATGTGGTCAGCCACTGGTTCTACTGAAATTAGATTATTAGCAATCTAGTAGAAAAAAATCATCCCTTTAATAAGGTAGGATCCACCCTGCCTGAAAAGTGAATAAATGATTAACGGATTCTGTTGACACACCTTTCTAAATGACTATAGGTTATGAATCTGGGAGTGGGTAGAAATAAGATCAGTTCTCTCTGTGGCAGGGGTGGGCAAACTATAGCCCACAGGCTGAATCTAGCCCACGAACAGTTTTTATAGGATCTGCCATGTAAGAATGGTTTTTAAATGGTTGAATAAGAATCAAGAGAATTATATTTTATATCACCAAAATTATGTGAAATTCAAATTTTATTGTCCACAAAGTCTTATTGGAACATGAAGTTATTCATTTACGTATTTCTATGAATGGTTTAGCACTACACTGGCAGCACTGGGTAGTTGCAACAGAGACCATGTGTGATGCTTTTGTCACTTTGCACTGCTGCTCAATGCACTACAAATGACAGTACTGTGATTTTTTTTTTTTTGCGGTACTGGGGATTGAACCCAGGGGCATTCTACCTCCGAGCTACATTCCCAGCCCTATTTTTTATTCTTTATTTTGAAACAGGGTCTCACTAAGTTGCAGAGGGCCTCACTAAGTAGCTGAGGCTGGCTGCGAACCCGGACCCTCCGTTCTCAGCCTCTCAAGTACTGGCATCACAAGCATGTGCCACCACGCCTGGCTTAGTGCTGTGATTATTACTTGACAGTGTGACCATGGGTGCTGGTAAGTTGTTGAGCTTTTCCCCCCAGTTATTATATGTGGTGATTGTTGAGCCTCAGTTCTTCCTGTTTGGGTGCAGCCTCTGCTTTTCCCAGAATGACTCATCTCGTTCACCATTCCCTTCCCTATGCTTATTGTTGTGCCTACATAAAAATGAGTATATATAATTTATAAAAAAGAATATTCTATTAATACAAGAAAAAGATCAATAGAAGAAAAATAGTCCCAATATATTAATGCTGCTCTATTTGCTGACATATAATAGTATCCTGATTACATTGTTATATTACATCTACCTTTGTCAACATCCTGTATTACTCTTTGTCCTTAAGAGTAATGCTATGAATTTAAGACCTTTTATAAGTTTAGTGCATTCCAGTTAACCACAATATAACTATTTGAAGCTCAGATTTATTTATTTGAAGCTCAGATTGTCACAATCTGGCGTGGAGGGGCTCTTGAAATTCTTCTTTGTGTTGACATTCTTTTTGTATGTGTGTGTGGTACTGGGGATCGAACCCAGAAGCATTCTGCCTCTGAGCTATACCCCCAGCCCTGTTTTATTTTTTATTTTGAAACCAGGTCTCAATAAATTGCAGAGGGCTTCACTAAGTTGCTGAGGCTAGCCACAAACCTGCGATCCTCCTGTCTCAGCCTCCCAAGTACTAGGATTACAGGTGTGTGCCACCACGCCCGGCTATATTGACATTCTTGAAAGCATTATTGCTCTCTGGCAATCACAGGATGTTCCAGACTCCTGATTATTTTTTTTTTTTTTACCTAAGATACAGTCTCTTAGAAGGGCAAAAGTATAGTAACTACAGTTGTGGTTGGACTGTTTTTAGTAGTGACAATTGAAAGATGACTATATGAATTCACATTGGCATTTCTTATTTAACAGATCATATTGCTATACATATATTTTAAATAAACTACTATATATGGTTTCATTGATCTCTTAAATTTTCTCTTATGGTAGCAGCTTTCTAGAAGGGTAAGATAAGGGGATGCTGATAAAAGCTGTATTGGTCACTAGTTTGTAGTGGTTTGGAAGAAGAGATGTGGTTGTATTGAATTGTAAAGATCATGTAATAGTCAGTCACTTATTCATGTGTGCCTACTCAATCTCAGGCTGGTACTAAGCTTTAATGATGATGTCTCTGCCTTATGCAATCTGTAATTTGGCAGTGGCGGCATTAGTGTAACATAACTTTACAACAAATTGTTAACTGGAATGAGCACTTCAAATGAAACATACAGGGTATTATGAAAATGTTTTATAAGACCACTTGACATAGTCCAAGTGTATTAGAGTATTTTGAAAGATGGGAAAAGGAAAATGGCATTTGGCAGGTGGGCGGTAAAAAACAGTGAACTGTATTCAGAAGGAACTTGCTATATTTGGAGGCATTAGGGGACTCACACAGACAGGAGATGTAATTGTGGCCATTGGAAACTTGCCCCCCCCCAAAGATAACGAGTTTATTCAGGAGTAGCAGAGCATTGTAATGAAAATATATCTGACGTAAACTACGAGCATATTCAAGTAAGTTGAGGCAAAAAGTTGTTAAAGGAAGAACGAAGATTATACCAGTAATTTAAACATAATAATCATTGCCTACAAAGAACTATAACAAGCATGGTATCAGTCCACATCTGGGAAGGCAGTTGCTGAGCAACTGTCTTGCAGACATGTTTTCTATGTAAGGTTGTGGTAGCCTTTGTGCAAGGTCATGGTCCTGGCAGAGTCTTTTGATATTGTTATCAGGCATTTATGCACGAGATTCTCTCCTTCATAACCTCCTGTCTTTATTTTTGTTAGGGTTTGACACAAGTGACTCCACTTTCATCTGATAACTTTTATATTCTTGTTTTGATCAAGATCTTTTCCCAAAGGCATTGCCCATTAACTAACTTGTAGTTGGGTTTTTATATCAGTGTATATATTAATTATACAGAATGGTGGGTTTCATTGTGGCATATTCTTGCATACATAAAAACAATTTGATCAACTTCACTCTGTAATTCCTCCCTCCCCATCCCCTCCTCCTTCTGCCTGATCCTTTTCTTCTACCCTACTGGTCTCCCTTCTAATTTTATAAAGTCCTTCTCCCCCCACCCCTTGTTTTTTCCTTCTAGTTTTCTTTTTTTTGCTGTACCGGGGATTGAATGCAGAGGCGTTCTAGCTCCGCGCTACGCCCCCGGCCCTATTTTTTATACTTTATTTTGAGACCGGGTCTCACGAAGTTGAGGAGGGCCTCACTAAGTAGAGAGACAGAGAGAGAGAGAGGGAGAGAGAGAGAGAGAGAGAGAGAGAGAGAGAGAGAGAGAAGCGTGCGCGTGCGCGCGTGCGCGAGGTGAGGCTGGCCTCGAACCCGGATCCTCCGGTCTCCGCCTCCCAAAGTACTGGGATTACAAGCGTGTGCCACTACGCCCGGCTCTAGTTTTCTAATATGAGAGAAAACATACAATACTTTTCTCTCTGAGTCTGACCTATTTCTCTCAAAATTATGGTCTTCAATTTTACCCATTTTCTTGCAAATAACTTTGCTCTTTATGGCTGAATAAATCTCTCTCTATATATGTATATATCATATTTTCTTTATTAATCTGTTGATGGACACCTAGGCTGATTCCATAACTTGGCTATTGTGAATTGTGCTGCAGTAGACATGGTATGCATTTATCTGTAAGATATGCTGACTTTAATTCTTTTGGATAAATACCAAGCAGTGGTATAGCTGGATCATATGACAGTTCTGGTTTTAGCTTTTTGAGGAACTTCCATATTATTTTCATAGTAGCTGTACTAATTTACATCCTCACTGACAATGTATAAGAGTTCTTTCTCTGCACCTCATCACTAGCATTTATTGTTATGTGTATTATTTTGTGTGTGGTACTGGAGAGTGAACCCAGGCACATTTTACCTCTGAGCTACACCACCAGTCCTATTTTATTTTTTATTTTGAAATAGAGTCTTGCTAAATTGCTAAGGGTCTTGCCAAGTTGCCGAGGCTGGCCTCGACCTGCAATCTTCCTGTCTCAGCCTCCCAAGTCCTGGGACTACAGGTGTGCACCACCATGCACGTCTTAGGTTCCACCACCTTAGCACTGCCACACTGGTAACTAAGCTTCCAGCACACTGAACCTTTGGGGAGCAACCCATATCCAAACCATAGGAGGACCATTTATTCTAACTTTAATTTTATACACACGAGGAGACTGGCTTTAGCAAGATTGAGGAACTAGTCCAAGATTGTAAGCTATGTAGAGTAGAGCTGAATGAATAGTTTTCCCTCCCTCCCTCCTTTTTATCCTCTCTCCCTCCCTCCCTTTCTTCCTTCCCTCCCTCCTTTTTTTCCTGGAGATTGAACTCTGGGGCATTCTACCTCTGAGCTATACCCCCAACCCTTTTTATTTTTATTTTGAAACAGGAGTTTGCTAAATTGCTGAGGGTCTTGCTACGTTGCTGAGGCTGGCTTCAAACCTGCAATCCTCCTGTATCAGCTTCTAAAGTACTAGGATTACAGGCATGTACCACCATGCCTGGCTTAGAATTTTTTTTCTTCACAAGCTCAGGGAATCCTTTCCAGCATTCTCTGACACTTATGTTGGAAACTCATTTCCCTCTAAGTCCTGAAGAGTTAGGGCTGTTTCTAGAATGAGTAATGGTGGGTGTGGGAACAGTAGGAAAATATACTGAGTCTTTTCCCACAAAGATCTAGAATTTTAATGTTTGGAATTATCTGTGGGATTAGTAAGGTGGTTTCCCCATCTTGTTATCGGGGTACCATAGAATATACTTTTCTCATGTTTAATTTTTCCTTGTACATTTGTTAGCTGGAATGAATCATTACATTGTAAAATCTCTGAGGTAAGTGTCTGTGCTTTTTTTATCACTTAGTAACTCTCAATAGTATCTGGTGTATAGTACATTCTCATATATCTTTGATATACATTGGTCATCTGAAAGTTGAGCAATAGATAAGAAGCGTTTGCATAATGAGAACATTGGTAAATCCTATTGCTGGTAGACGTTTAAAAGGAATTAATCAGAAAGAGTAGCATAACATTTTTTTTTATCAGCCTTTCCACCTCAATGATTGCCCAACTATCGTTCAATTGCCCTGACAGATTGTTCCAGAGTTTGCACTCTTAACCACTTCACTGTGAACCTGTGCTCCTGTTGTAGCCATTGGCAGGACTGATATTTATCTAGTACACACTGGTGTGGCCACACTGACCAATTACTTCTTTTCTAATTGGCCAGTGTCTGTGCTGTATCCGTTGTTAAAAATTTGGGGTATAAGCCTGGCCACTGGTAAATAAAAGTGCTTGTATTTCCTGGTTATGTTTAAATTTAGCAAGATAAATTTAAATTTAAATTTAGATAGTTTAGAGATGGGGAAAATTTCCTTCCTTCCTTCCTTCCTTCCTTCCTTCCTTCCTTCCTTCTTTTTTTTTGTGGTACTGGGGATTGAACCCAGGAGCATTCTACCTCTGAGTTACACCCCAGCCCTATTTTTTATTCTTTATTTTGAAACAGAGTCTCACTAAGTTGTGGAGGACCTCACTAAGTAGCTGAGGCTGGCCACGAACCCGTGATCCTCCTGTCTCAGCCTCCCAAGTACTGGGATCACAAGCGTGCACCACCATGCCCGGCTGGGCACAATTTCTTACTGGAATTTAGTAGCACTGTTTTTTCTCCTCTACTAGCATGGTATAAAGAAGGATCTACTTGACTCAATTTTTCTGAGGAAAACAATGTCCTCTTGTGATTGGATGTGTTCTAGGAAAGTAAACTCAAGTCATGAAATAAAGAGTTACAGATTTAGTTCATCCCTTTGAGAGATATTGCAGTCGATAGCTCTTGTATTTGCCAAATTTGTTATTAGTATACTCCTAGTCCATGTGATGGAGATAAACATTTCAAAGGACAAAGTCTGTAGAATATCCCAATGTGAAATAAGGGCGATAGAAAGGTTATACATATGTTTTAGTCTCAGATTAGGGTAAAAAATAGATTGGTACAACATGAAGAACTTTTTGTGTGTGTGTGTATATGATAATGGGGATTGAACCCAGGGAGCATTCTACCTCCAAGCTACACCCCCAGCCCTATTTTTTATTCTTTAGTTTGAAACAGGGTCTCACTAAGTTGTGGAGGGCCTCACTAAGTAGATGAGGCTGGCGGCGAACCTGTGATCCTCCTGTCTCAGCCTCCCAAGTACTGGGATTACAAATGTGCGCCACCACGCCCGGCTACCATGAAGAACTTTGTTGCATGCATATGCAAGAGTTCGAATGAGTTGTCTTCATTGGCAGGTATTTTATGTAGTGAATGGGAGACCCAGGCTCCTTCCACCTGGTGGCTCTGCCACTCTCTTCCCACCCCCAGGGCCATCACTGCATCCAGCTGGTGAAAGTGTAAGGGGGCTTACCATCTTTTTTTTTTTCAATTAAAGTCTTAGTTTGGAAATGGCACACAGATTTTCTGCTCCTATTCCATTGACTAAAACTCAATCTCATGACAACACCTAACTGTAAGGGATATTGGGACATATACACTAGTTCTGTGCCTAGAGAAAGAATAGTTTTTATATGATTTTTCTTCCACCTTCCCTTCTTTTCCTCCTTTCTCCCTCCCTTTCTTTCTCTTTCTTTTATTATTTTTTCTGCACTAGGGATTGAACCTGGGGTATATTACTACTGAGCTACATCTCCAGCCTCCCCCTCCCTTTTTAAAAATGTTGACATAGGGTCTCGCTATTGCTGAGGCTGGCCTCAAACTTGTGATCCTCCTGCCTCAGTCTCCTGAGTCCTTTTTACTTTTTATTTTGAGGTAATTTCAGATTTTAGAGTTACAAAGAAAGGTACCCTTCGTACCTTTCTCCCTGCTTCTTCTTATGATAACACCCACACACAGTCATAGTATAATTTTCAATTATTCTGGCTTAATGCTATTTAACTAAACTATAGACTTTACTCAGATTTCACTACTTTTTCCTGTAATGTCATTTTTCTGTTCCAAGAAATAAGTCAATTCATTTAATTATCACATTTCCTTAGCCACTTCAATCTGATAATTTCTGTCTCTCTGCCTTTTATGACCTTGTCATTTTTTCTTTAAATGTATTTTTATTTTCAATCGACACATGGTAATTGTACATACTTATGAGGCACAGTGTGACATTTCAGTACATGTATACAATGTGTAATGATTGAATCAAGGCAATCGGTGTGTCTATCACCTCTGGCATTTATCATTTCTTTATGCAGGGAATATTTAACAATCTTCTCGACTAGCTGTTTTAAAATATTTAGTTGTTGACACCCATGTTTATTCTACTCTGCTATAGAACATTAGAAACTGTTCCTCCTCTCCAACTGCATTCCTGTGCTTATTACCCATCCTCTCTTCATTACCCTTCCTCCACACCCTTCACAGGCTCTGGTAACCACCATTCTATTCTCTACTTCTGAGAGACCAACAGTTTAGTTTCCACCTATAAGTGAGAACATGCAGTATTTGCCTTTTTGTGCCTGACTTATTTCATTTAACATAATGTTCTCCAGTTCCATACATGTTCCTGCAAACGACAGAATTTCATTCCTTTTTATAGCTGAATATTATTCCATTGTTTATGTATATAACCTTTTATTTATCCACTCATCTGCCAATGGACATCTAGATTAATTCATATCTTATATACTGTGAACAGTGCTTCAATAAACATGGTGGTGCAGATATTTTCTTCACCACACTGATTTTATTTCCTTTGGATATCTACAGTAGTGAGATTGCTGGATTTGTATAGTTTTATTTTTAGTTATTTTGAGGAGCTTTCATGCTGTTTTCTGTAAGGTTTATACTAATTTACATTCCCACCAATAGTTGATAAGAGTTCCTCTTTCTCTGCATCCTCACCAGCATTTGTTATTTTTGATCTTTTTGATAATAGCCATTCTAAATGGGCTAATACGATACCTCATTATGGTTTTGATTTGCATTTCTCTCATGATTAGTGACGCTGAGCATTTTTTCATATACCTGTTGCCCCATTGTATATCTTCTTTTGACAAACATCTATTTAAGTCTTTTCTTCATTCTTTAATCAGTATTTTTTGCTGCTGTTTGAGTTTCTTATATATCCTGGATATTAATTTCTTGTCAGGTGAATAGTCTGCACATATTTTCTCCCTTTCTGTAGGTTCTCTTCACTCTGTGGATTGTTTTCTTTGTTGTCACTTTGAAGAGTCAGTGATTTTGTAAAATGTCATTCAGTTTGTGTGGTTTTCTTTTTGATGTTTTCTCAGGATTGGATTGAAGTTGTGTATCACAGGCTGCCATAGACTGGCGTGATCTGCCCTTCTCAGTGCATCGTGTCAGGAGTATGAGATGTCAAGGCTAAAGTAGTGTCTACCAAGACTCTTATAAAATCACTATTTTCCCTTTGTAATTATCAAATATTTGAAAGAAATACTTAAAGGGTATTTAAAGTATTAAAATATTCTGTTTTCAGCTTAATTTCTCAACCAGTGATCTTATCACCCATCAAGGGTTCAGCAATTATTACAGTGGTATTCTTTTTTCCCCCAGTGGTATTCTAATGATAATTGTGTTTCCTTCATTAAAAATAGATTTTTTGTAGCTGGGTGTGGTGGCTCACGCTTGTAATCCCAGTACTTGGAAGGCTGAGACAGGAGGATCGCAGGTATGAGGACAGCCTCATCAAGTAGTGAGACTCTCATCAACCTAGTGAGATCCTGTTTCAAACTAAATATAAAATAGAGTGAGGGGAGTAGCTCAGAGGTAGAATAACCCTGAGTTCAATCCCCAGTACCACACACACACACACACACTCACACACAGAAAGACTTTTGTGTATATATGATGGTTATATAGATATGATTCTTGCCCTTTTCTCCACAGCTTGCATCTTAGAGATTAAAGTGACCATGGTTTAAATGATGTTAAATGGTAAGTGGTAGATTAGAAAAAGAGGAAGGGGTTAAAGGATAAGGGATAAGGGCTATATTGCCACAGCTTTGTAGTGATAGGAAGATCCCTGGGATGACAGTAAAAAAGCCCAAGATTTAGTTGCAACTCACTTTTGCTTTAACATAAGGAGATATTTTTGCTCTAATTTTCTAATTTGTATAATAAGGGCAGTTCTATAATTCATTGAATGTAGCGAGTGGTACTTTGAATTACTAGGAGGGGTATGTTCTTATACCATATTAAAATATAGGTATTATTAAAGTAGCAAGTCTGCTTGAGGATCAAGGCTGGTATTTATTGGACATTTACCATTGTGCAGGCCCTGTGTTAAGAACTTTACATATGTGGTACTGGGGATTGAACCCAGGGATATTCTACCTTTGAGCTACACTCCCAGCCCTATTTTTTATTCTTTATTTTGAAACAGAGTCTCACTAAGTTGCAGAGGGCCTCACCTTAAGTAGCTGAGGCTGGCTGCAAACCTGTGATCCTCCTGTCTCAGCCTCCCAAGTACTGGGATTACAAGGATGCGCCACCATGCCTGGCTTGAGGGTAGTATTTTTGAGGCCACCATTGTAGAGATGGAGAACTTGAAGCACAGGGAGGTTGAACAACTTGACCCAGATCATACAGCTAATAAGTGGTGGAATTAAGACTGAACCATGGTGGTCTGACTCTGAGCCCCTTCACTACAAACTTGCCATGGTTGTGGCTGTTGGCAGGACTGATCATCTTTTAGTACACAATGGGGTGGCCCCACCAACCAGCTACTTCTGTTCTGACTGGTCAGTGCTGTGCTCTACATGTTGTTAAATATTTGGGGTATAAGTCTGTCGACTGGTAAATAAAAATGTATTTCCTAATTATGCTTAGATTAAGTTTTATGTTTGACAACATATGTGAACCTCAGGAAGAATATTTTTGGTGTTTATACATTGAAGTGAAGATAGAAGTATTGGACATGTGTTTATTAATTGTTCTTCCCAGTTATGAGGTTCTCAATCAGGGCATGTTTGTCTTTGGCCACACCATATAAACAGTATGATTCTTGTTTAAAAATGATTATTAGACATGTGATTAGTTGTTATACAAATCTAAAAGGAGTTGCCAGTTTTCTACTCTTGCTGTATGTCTGACACTTGTTGGCTGCTATTTGGAGAATCTGGTTCAGTTTACAATTCTGCCTCATTTCTTTCCAGCCTGCTCCGTCTTTCTGGTCTAACAGCCAGATCCATTTCTGGCAATGTGAATGGTTAGCATACCCCTATCGAGTGGAGTCTCTGGACTGCACCACAGGATGACATTGACATGCCTTAAAGTGATTTTTATAATATTCCTGCTTTCAGCTGTCCTGCTTTGGTTCTCCTTAAACCATTTCCACTGTATCAAAGACATGAAGGCCTCCTGATACGAATAGATGTCGTAAGGAAAGCCTTGGCTAATGGTGAGAGAGTTGGCCTTTCGTTTTGGCTCTGCCAGTTATTTGGTTACCTTGGAAAAATACTGAGCCTCTTTGGGCTTTCCTCTCCCTATTTGCAAAGATCAAAGGGCCCAGCTGCAGGCTTGTTGATTTAGTGCATTAGGAAATTTTAATGTAGTTTGGTTGATGATTTGCTTGTCCCACAGTTTAAAGAGATTCTAAGTTCAGGCCCCAGATAATGCTGGTGTCAGGGGGTGGTGTTTTCACATGTCCAAGGAAGAGCAGCAAAACACAAACCTATAAAATTTTCTTTGAAGATTGTCTCATAAGACAAAGAAGATTGTCTCATAAGACAAAGAAAAGAGGCCATACTATGTTTCAGTGAGTCTAAAAAACCGCTCATTTTGAAACATCCCATTTTCAGAGATGTCAAAATATAGAAAATGATGTATCTTAGATTTGATGAAATATAGCAAGAAAGCCCCAAGACTTAAGTCTAGCCACTGGTAAATAAAACTGCAACCTTGTTAGAGGCTACGCTGCCTGACCCAGACATTCTTACTACACAGTCTGTTCTAGAGCTGCTTATAGACCAGCACGAAATATGAAATAGACTACAATTGACTAAGTACCTATGCAGTGAGGCTCTGTTGGGACCTGAAGGCACAGCTCAGAATTACATTTTAGCAAAGATTTGCCTTCTTTTCCTAGACACAATTATTCTTTTGCATCTTCATAGGACCTTGTACATACTTCTGACACTTAGAACATAAAGATTAGCAGATATTGTTGTAATCACTTGTTTTCTTTTCTTCTGGTATATTATGAGCTACTCAAAGGCTTCTTAATGTTGTGAAAGAGTGTCATGTATCTTGGAATATAGTAGGCATTCATCCATGCTTCTAGAAGGACGAAAGGTGGGAAGGTGGATAGGAAAGAAGGATGGATGACTGTTGTGTCGATTGTACTAGAAGTTTTTAAAAGTACTCAGGCCATTACTCCTCACCACAAGAGATGATGCAAATGAATTTTATAAGATTTAACACGAGTATTCATAAATCATTAGGAAATCAGTTGTAGGACACAGAGACAAGACTGATTTGTGTTAAAAAGATTTTAAAAGAATTTTCTAGACTAGTCACTCATCATCAGATCCTGCAGAGAACCAATCTCATAGAAGAATCTTAGGACTAAAGATGCATTGCTCCAATACTAAAACTGGCTCTATTATTTTGGACACTTTCTGTACCTCTCTACACCCCGGTTTCCTGATTTACAAAATGGTAATGATTATAGCACCTGATAGAATCACTGTAAGAATGAAATCCATAATGCTTGTAGAAAGAACACTTAGCCCCATGCATGGCACACAGCGAGGAAGTAAATGTTAGTTATGATTGTGTATGTGTCATCAGTGTGCAAAGGATTGGGGACCAAAGGAAGTATTTTATTGGTCTCTTGTTTGGCAATTCTTCCAAGGGAATTTTTTAAACTATGATTATTATTTGAGAAACAGCTTCCTTATTTCATTTCCTTAACTGTCAGCTCTATATAAGGACTCTCTTACTGAAGAATTCCTATTCTTTTCCTCTTAGGGTTCTCTCAGTTTGCTAAAGCTATACTTTCCCCCCTTCCTCCTTTCTTTTTCAGTGAATTGTTTGATCCCCTCTGCCAATGGACAACTCAGCATTTGAAATGCATGAAGATGGAGCCCAGAATACTTTGTCTATGGGGAAGATGAGCACTCCAGTCAGAATGGTAAGGTGGGGATTTACATCCTGAGGTTAGGTCCCTCCAAGAGCCTTATGCAGAGCTCAGGAAAGATCCGCTCTTCAGATCAACTCTCCTGAGAGACCTTCTTCAAAAGGCAGCATTTCCTGCCCTGAGTATTTTCTGCTGTGCATTCTTACTCATAAACTTAATTCTCATCTTCTCTAGCTCGTCAGTGGCACAACTCTCTTTGAATTGTTGTTCATAGTATTAATGAGTATTTTTGACTTAATGGTTATTATCACCAGGTAAAAAATCTGCCTCTTATTTGGGGGCTTCTGGAGGCAATTTTTTATCCATGCTGATCAGTGAATTTCAGACAAGTTGAAGGGGGAATTTTTTTTTAATTTTGTTAAGCTGATTTTTCATTGTCTCTCTTCATAGCATTTTTTCCTCTATCAATTTGAGAAGGCAGAATAACAATTTGTCTTCTATTTAAAGGGATCCAGGCAAACTCCAGGTTGAACTCACTAGTCATGAAATATATATAGTGTGGCTGGAATTTGCATTTAAAAATGAAAAGAATAAGCCGGGCGTGGTGGCGCACGCTTGTAATCCCAGTACTTTGGGAGGTGGAGACTGGAGGATCAGGGTTCACGGCCAGCCTCAGCTCTCTCGCTCTCTCTCACCCTTTCTCTCTCTCTCTCTCTCTCCCTCCCTCCCTCCCTCCCTCCCTCCCCTTAGTGAGGCCCTCCGCAGCTTCGTGAGACCCGGTTTCAAAATAAAGTATAAAAAATAGGGCCGGGGGCGTAGCACGGAGGTAGAACGCCCCTGCGTTCAATCCCCGGTACTGCAAACAAAACAACAACAACAAAAAAAATGAAAAGAATAACAAGCATTGCTTGGGAAACTTTTGTTTAAATGGTGTGTGTGTGTGTGTGTGTGTGTGTGTGTGTGTGTGTATGTGTGTGTGTTTGTGTGT
>PVJS01048122.1:0-15167 GCA_004027185.1 Glis glis
AAAAAAAAAAAAAAAAAACAAAAAACCATGAAAACAGACATCTTCATTTTCTTATACCTGGCAGCATCAGCTTGTACGTGTTTTCTATGGAGAGAAAAGGCAAAGGGGAAAAAAAAAACCTAGTCAAAACTCAGCAAGGGAATGAGATGTCTGCTCCCTCCTAAGATCTGAAACTGCGTGTCTAAACAGTCAGGATTTGCACCTTACGTGGGCCTCTACACACTTCACCCTAAGGGCCCGCCCCCTCAGGAGTGAGGAGTCCTCGGCCTTGCTGGAGATGGTGGAGGAGGCTCCCTTCCTGCTAGACAGAGTGGTAGCGACACAAGTCAAGAGATGGGAAAGCATAGGGTGTTTACTGTAACTTGTGGCAAGACCCATTAAGAGGCTGCGATGGATATGTGGATTTACTTGTAGTCATCGATTCACGATAAATATGTGTATGACACCCCCATATTGTGCACCTTAAATACATGCAATACAAAGAATACAGCAGTTCTGGGGAAATGGGATGAGAGTTTGGCAAGACAAAAGCAAGAGAGACGAGGTGCAGAGAAGGTGCTCCTGGGTTGCAAGGATGGGAGCACTTTCTGGGTTCCTCCCTCCCATACCTAAAACATGGATAGATTTATTTGCATCAAGGTGTAGTAAGTGTTTGATAACTATGAAAACTTAAGTCAAAGAAAGGTCTACGAGGAAAGAAAGGAGACACTAGAGGGCAACTGGGAGGGGAGTTGGGTAGACACCCTCTTTGCGTCTCTCTCAGCTAGACTGGTTGAAGGACTATGGTGACACAAATCCATGTTTCCAGGGCAACCAGGCCTTTGGATTTGGGTGCTTAGGACAATGATCATGCATTCTTCCTAATTTAGCCTGTTTTTATGAAATTTGTTCACTTTTTCCTGAAAGAGTTCATGCAGCTCCTCATTGTGACCAATGCAATTAAACTGTCATTCAGACACTCTGCTCTGGGCTTTAAAGGGCCTCAAATATGACCTCATGGGCCCTTTAGGGAACAAGATAACATTGTTATTGGTGTGAAAGGCGGGTGAAGGAGCAGAGGGTCATGGTCTAACCCAGGGAAGATAAATGGTCCAGTGCTGAGCAGAGGCCTGGCCATCTCCCTGCGATGTCGACTTTATATACAGAATCTGACTTGAGATTCATTAAACTGTTCCCATTTTAGCCACCAGTGCCCATGGAGACAGATCTGTGCAATGTCATATTCTGGGAAGTCAATGTAACATCGCAGGCCGATGGAATTGATTGGTCTGACAGGAACACACAAATAATCAGGTCGCTGGGCTGTGCCCTGCACCCCCTGCCCTGTTTACTTAGGAGCAGAGGTCTACTAAGTGCTCTGTGATGGTCTTCTGATAACACCCCCACCTTCGGAGGGCCGGCCAGAACTGGCTGTCTGCCCTCAAATGTGACAGCTGACATTTTTGGATACACTTAGAGATGGGCTTGTCCACCACTCTGCAGAGGACAGAAACCACACATTTTCAAGTTAGAGCCTCTCTAGCTCATGCTTAGGAAGAAGTTTTTTTTTTTAAGGGCCTTCAGTTTAAGTAGAAGTTCTCTTTCTCTGTAAGAATATTGTAAAACCTGGTACTAGAGATTAGAAACTGCAGAGAGCAACCTTTAGCAAGTACTTACGGCATCTGTAAGGAAAAAAAAAGAAAGAAAAACAACACACACACACACACACACACACACACACACACACACACACTGAGACGCATGAGCTTTTTCAGTAGTGTAAATGTGGAGTGTTATGGAGATAAGGCTGAGACCCCCAATTCTGTACCTCTTGATCTTTGATTCTTAGGAGCCAAGTCTCCAAAACTTTGGAGAGACAATTGTGACTTTCAAGGCCATAGCCTACCCCCTAAATCAGATTTCTGTTAGTTCCTTTCATACATCCAAAAGCTTTCCCCATCCTAACATCACCTATGTGGCCTTTGTTCACCACCCTGTGCCCCCCACTCTCCTAAAAATGACCCATCTTTGTTCTTTTCTTTCTTTTTCTTTTCTTTTGTGGAACTGGGGATTGAACCCAGGGCATTATACCTCTGAGCTACACCCCCAGCCCTGTTTTATGTTTTGTTTTGAAACAGTCTCACTAAGTTGCTGAGAGCCTCCCAAAGTTGCCAAAGCTGTCCTTGAAACTGTGATCCTCCTGTCTCAGCCTTCTAAGTGCTGGGATTACAGGCTTGCACCACCATGCCCAGGTCCATCTTTGTTCTTCTCATCTGTTCATTCCTTTCCTAGTATTAGCTGCCTGCCTGGACCTCCCCTGGTACAGAGGATACAGAGAGTAAGTGACACAGAAAATTCCTTGCTGTTGCGGAGTTGACATTCTGGGGTCGGCAGGGAGAGAGACAAAAAATAAATTAATGACGATGATAACTTCTGAGAGAAAAGAATGCTTCGAAGAAAATGAGACCGGGTGGGATGAATGCGAGTAGTGGTCGAGAGAAGGCCTGATTTAAATTGGGCGGTGAGTAAAATTCCATTGTGTGTATACACCAAAGTTTTGTGATCCATTCATCTGTTCATGGATACCTAGGCTGGTTCCATAATCAGCTATTATAAATTGTGCTGCTATGAACATGGACATGCAAGTCTCAAGAAACGAGTAGATGTATGTTTTCTCTCATATGGAGAAGCCAGAGAGATATTCAGAAATAAAGGCAACATCAGATAGATGAGCAGAGATTCCAGGGGAATGACTGAGGGGGATTAGGGAGGGGAGATGAAGTCATAAAAAATGTAACGGTTGAAATAATGCTAGGAATGTATACAAAACTACCAATTCTAATATCAATGACATGCTGGGGAGGGTTGAGGGAGGGGGAGGGACCCGGTGGGCAGGGCACCAAGAGCTTTGTGCATATATTTGTCTGACCCTCTGTATCCCAATATGATGTAAAGTTACAATGCACCAAATTAAAAAAAAATGAAAATAAAAATAAATTGGGCAGTGAGGGAAGGCCTCACTGGGGAGGTAACACTGAACCAGATGGGAATGGTCAGAAGAACCGCTTGGCTTGGCGGCAGGTACTTCATTTGGAGAGGCGGCAGGTGCCGCAGGCAAGGTTCAACCTGGCCGAGAAACACTGGAATCTGGGAGTGAGTCAAAAGCACAGGGAGGAGGTAAAGTCAAAGAACTAGGAAGAGCCGGCATGTGCAGGGCTGTGGAGGTCCTGGTTAAGGGCTGGCTTTTGTTCAAGGTACAACGGAAAGCCATAACAACCATTTGAGGGTTTAAGCAATAGTGTGATGTGATCAGAAATGAATTAAATCAATACTGTATGTCTGATCTTTTTAGGGTCCAATTCAAATGTAGCTTGAGCTGAGAAACATTGGCTGGCAGAATAATCCCACCTGAGGGCCTGGCCTCCCAGTGTGACTGCAGACCAGGTAGGGGAATGGCCTCCTTTCCCACTGCTTGTGAGCTCCGAGAGGGTAGGAATCTTACTTTATTTGGCTTGGCCTCCCCAGAGTGCTTAACACATAGTGCCTCGCTGGCAAATGTCTAAAACACTGACCTTAATTCTAAGCTCTGAAAGGTTAGTAACATTTGCCTGATCTA
The DNA here is from genome assembly GCA_004027185.1 of Glis glis. NCBI lineage: Eukaryota > Metazoa > Chordata > Mammalia > Rodentia > Gliridae > Glis > Glis glis. Next base: position 3,596 of record PVJS01048122.1, read on the forward strand.
TTTTGTAGAATTCCAAAGGGCCCTTTAGGAAAGCGCTTTGATGACGTCTCAGGCTCTTGAAGCAGTGGTATGAACGGGTCTTCCCACAGATGGCTCCTACGAAGTCAGGAGCTACCTCGGGTTCACATGACCAAAGGAATCTCTTCCAGTGTCTTCCCCTGGTCAACTCGTTTCCTGCAGATGGTTTGAAGGTGTTTCTTAAAAGTGCCAGTGTTCAGGCAATGAAATCACGATTCAAAGCCCAGACTCCATGTTGTAGGTCCCAGACACAACCTACGTTTTAACGGCTGCTCCCCTGACTTCAAAATTAAGCATATTACATTCTTGGGAGTGAGATTTCAGCTTCTTTACATTTATAACAGAAATGGAGCCGTTTGCCCTGACTTCAGTCTATAAAGGCGAGACTCATTAGGGGGAGGAAATTTCCTTTATCATTAATAGGCCACACTCACATGATAAAAACCCGTCTCCACTCCACCCACCTCCTTCCCCAAACTCCAAGGCTCATTTTGAGCAGTTCCCACATAGACTATTTATCTTCCCCATTTCCCCAACTCTCAATGGCACCATTATATCCTTTATTTGGAATCATAAAACTTCGAGAATAAAAAAGAAGCAAATTAATCCTCCCAGGGGGGAAAAGGAAGACAGAGCCTGCCAGCTTTTAAATTGTAGGATTGGACTGGCCTCGAAACACAGTTTTCTTTTTCAACAACTTAGCCAGTGGGGAGACATGAGTGGTTATGACAGAGAATCCTGAAATAAAAAATACATAATTATGCAAACGTGCTAAAAACTGACATCTTGAAGTAAAAACTGTTGAAAGCCCAAGGAATAAACAATGCGGGCTGGACTAGGAACCGTTCGAAGCTACAAGTGGGTCACTCTGCTTTCATTATTCACGACGGAAAAATAACCTCGTTCATGATGTGAAAACCACAGTTTCCTTTATTTGTGGATCAGGCCCGATTAAAAAGCCTTCAGAGAAGAAGTGTGGCTGGGAGAATTGAACGCCATCCGAAGAGGCTAGGCTCAGAGGCCAGGATCCTGTCCTGGACGTGGCTGGGTCTGTCCAGTTGCCCAAGTCACTTAACCTCCTCATGACTTCTCTCCCATCACCAGCCTGGAATCCAGCTGTCCGCCCTTCCTCTGGGGCCTGAGATCTGGATTTCCTGACTGCCGATTGGATAACATGCTTTGCCATTGCAATTTGCTGTAAGGAGTCTCAAGGTTGTTGTGAAAACAAACGATAAAAGTCAGTTAACAAGCCGGCTGCCATCAGAGTGGCCAATGAGGAACCTGCAAGACCCCGCAATGCCTCAGAGTGAATCTCCAGGTTTGGAGTTCTGGAACTAGATCCCATGGCTAGTAAAGCCTTTATTTCTTAATTTAATTTAATTTTATGACCTTTTTAATTGTGAGGCACAGTCCCTAGATAATTGGAGAATATCGTGTGCTCATAAAGTCTGATGAAAATCATGGAGTTGAGAAACCCTATCCATGTAGAATATTAACATTTAAAGGATCTTAGAGATAATCTGGTCTAGCGCTTTCATTTTGCAGGGGAGGAAGTGGTAGATGCAGAGGCTTAAGTGACTTACTAAGCCCCTGAAACCATTGATTAGATGGTTGTTGGCAGCTTTGAAATGTGATTTTCATTATGGCTTAATTAATCCAATAAATTGAATGGGAATTTTCCAAGAAGGCTGACAATACTGGAATTTTTTTTTATCTAATAGAAAGTATGATGGTGACCAGAAAGATCCAGATGCTATGTTGGATAGTATCTTTTATTATGAAAAAAGTGTTAGGAATATTAAAGGAGACATCATTTAGAAAAATGATGGAGGCATGACTGTTGACAGAAATGTTTAAATCAAAATACTTTTTAAGTTTAGTTTATTCCTTCCTTCCTTCCTTCCTTCCTTCCTTCCTTCCTTCTTCTTCTTCTTTTTCATTAATCTGAATAGACATTCTGGAGAGGAATTAGACTAAATCTAGGCCTGGGTGACCTAGCATGGGAGGGAATCACATGGTAGAGTTAAAAGCTCCCTGTGATTTACTCTGACTTGCTAATTTTCAGAAGGAAATTAATAAAATTGATTCCAGCAAAAACTCTAAGTGGACAAATAGAAGAAAAACAGATCAAGACTTGTGCATATTTAAGGCAGAGAGAAAGTTCTTAGAGAAATCTTTCCCTTAGGGAGAAATAAATATTTAGGAGAAATCACTAACTCTAAGGGTCGTTAAAGCAAAGATCACTCATAGGATGGAAGCGAACCCTCCCGCCAACTATTAATTCCAATTCTTGGACTTGGTGGCAGTAACATGATTAGTTATTGTGGGTTCTGGAAGAAAGCGGGACCTTTGGCAATAAAGCCACGGAAATATGTATTTCTAAGTACTATAAAAGATGTGGAAAGCAACTTTTCTTTTCATCCTGGGGACTAGAAATAATACACCTGCAAGGACAGATGAATGGCAAACGTTGGCATTCAATGGGGCATTAAACATTTTGCACCACGTTTATGGGGATTTCCTGTCATTAATTCTAGGTAAAATAAACTTTAAGAAAATGTTTTGTTGTGTTTGTGGAGCGCATTTATTTTTCACCAACTTGCTTTTCTTTGCCTTTTTTTTTTTCCTGCCAGGTTTTCACGTCTATTATGTTTTCTTGTGTCCATCACACTCTTGGCTAATTTCCTAACTGGTTCCCCCCAGTACTGGGGCCTTTCTTTTGCCTCCTCTGTCCCCTTGGCCTTCTTTATTTCAGTCCTTCTGCACGTGTTCAGATCCACGGCAGGGTCGGATGTGGTCAGTCTGGCTGGATGGAGTCACTGTGGTTTGCCTGTGGCGCCCTGGGATTGGCAAGGGCTTGGACGGACTGTCCAGGAGCTATACAGATTGGGGCAACCTGAATCTCTTTAATTGGGTATCCAGTCTACAATTGATTGTGATGGCGAGGCCTTGCATTTCTTCCTAGTTCAATTTGTGGACTTCCTACTTAATTTTGTCTGCCTCCCTTAAAAAAGTTCCCTTCCTTATGAGTAGTCCACATGCTTTCCTTTTTAAACTTGGTCAAATTTGCAGCGAAGGGAGAAAAGATTGTATTTGGGGAGGGGCAAAGAAAGGGAAGTCACAGTACCTGGGTCCTTTGCCTCACTTCTGCCACACACATAGTGCTATGCAATGCTGGGGGACCCACGGAATTCTCTGATGTTCAGTTTTCTGAGATGGTTGGAGAAGATCTGTGTGCCCCCTCCTGAGATCTGTAAAGTAGCTAACTTCTCTTTTGGGGCTCCAGGCAGGATGGAGTAGAGAAGCAAGAAAGGAGCAGAGCACACTGTCCTCATGAAGTGGACTTGAGGTTCCGAGGGGTGAAACTGGTCTTAGAATCTGAGGTGCATGGCTTGCAATGAAAGATCCAAGGCCCAGCTCAATAGGACTCCTTACAGCTCATCATTATGAGATACCTACTATGTGCCAGGCTCCATTCTTGGTGCTCGGCACATAAAAGCAAAGAGGAAAGGCATCTCTCATGTCTTTGAGATTAAATGGTTCAGATGGTTGTAAGTGCTAAAGAGAAGGTCAAGCACTTTAAGAGGAGGGAGGGAGGGAGGGGGATGCTTCTGTTTTATGCAATGTGGCCACAGAGGCCTCTTTTAGGAGCTGTACTGGAGCAGAGAGTGGTGGAAGGAGCCAGGTGGATGCCTGGGGAAGGAGCATTCCAGGGGGAGTCTCTGGGGAGCATGCTGGTGGGGGGTAAGTGGGAGGAACAGTAACAGAGGCCAGTGTGACTGGTGCAGAGGGCTGGAGACTGCTGGCCCAGCTGCCAGATCTAGTCCTGCATCCAGAGACTTTGAGTGAGCCTGGAGTCGGGATGCTAAGAGGGGCCCCATCATTTCTCCTGCCCATTCAACACCTGACCCTGAGGCCTGACCACAGGTGATGGCTGACAGATCCTCCAGCTTTGAGTCCCGAGTCTATTAGGTCAGTCTTGCACATCCTATTCAACACTGGTCATCTGTGCTCTTCAGGGTCTGTGTCAGCCTCATGGGAACCTTGTGTTGGGAGTTTTCGATCATTCTTCCCTTGGATTCTAGAGAATTCCCTGTCATCACTGTAGGGTCATCCTTTGGTGCCTGGCACTAGGGACTTGGCCATTGCAGGGGTTTGAGTTCTCTCCAGATCAGCATTAGAGATGAAGGATGATGAAGACAGCTTTCTACCTGCTGCTCAGTATAGACTCAGGCTGAATTTAAGGAACATCCAGGTATCATTTGGATGCTCAAATGTGCTCACATGGCTCTCAAATGTGAGCCAAGGTTATTCAACTGAATGGATACAACAGTCCCATTGAACTGAGGCCTCTGCTGACTTCAAATGATGGGTCACTGAGAGGTGTATCCTAAGCAGTTCTGTGATGTACCTTACTTCACAAATGACTTTGTGGATGTGACAGTTTATCCTCACATCTTTAAGATCTTTCCCTGGCTCAGAAAAATAGCTCCTTTTAGGACCTGGGCCCAAGCTGCCCGACCATGATGACAAAGTATTGTTTGTGTACTAACAACATTATGGTTCAGAATCTAACTCCTTACTGGCTGGTTAAAGGGTCAGCTTAGCTGCCTTTCACAAGGAAAACCTTCTGGAAAAGAGATGTCCATTTTCATCTGAGTGCTCTTATTCGCAGGGACCCCCACGGTAGAGGCCAGACTGTTCAGTGAACAAATAAATATCCTGTGAGTCCTCATGCAGAAAACGCTTCCCAGATGCACCAGCGGCCCCTTTGCTCCCTGGGCCTGCTTTTGCAGCTGTGATACCAGCTCTGGAATTCTATTCACAGGTTTCTCCACTTCTACCAAAGCCCCACTGTCCTTCCGGCCCTGCTCAGACCTTGCACCTTCCATGAAGACAGCACGGACCTCTCCTGCTCGGTTTCCTCTGAGGCTTGGAGCACTCTCTGGCTGTCCCAACCACTTCCAAGTGGTGATATGGCCCTTTCCATGCTGTGCTTCCCCATCCTGGGTGGAAGTGTCTTGTAGATAAAATTCAGAGTTTATTCCAGCTGGCCCACCATCTGCATCTGAGTTCCTCGAAGCCATGTCTTTTCATTTGGGTGTCTTCAGTGAAACACTGTGTTACTGTTTTGGTCAGCATTCTTACAGCTATAATCTAAAGACTTGACCATGTGACTCAGAGGAAAGATTTATTTTCTTATGGTTTTGGGTTCAGCCTATGTGAGGCTGGGGACCGCGGATCTCAGGACATGGCAGTGAGTGGTAGAGAGATGGAAACACATGGGTTGTGCTCCTCACATCATGGAGGCTGGAAGCAAGAGAGAAGTCAGGGGGAGGAGGAACCATATATATAATCCCCAAGGCCACACCCCCAGGGACCACCTCCTCCAGCCACACCCTTCCGGCCTACTGGGTACCACCCAGGTAAACCCATTGCAATGGATTGATCCACTGCTGGGATTACAACCCTCATGACTCCACTGCATCAACCCTGAATATTAATAGATGAGCTCTTTAGGGGACATTTTATATCTAACTATAACAGTTACCATCCCATATTTGCTGCCAAGATGACTCTGATTAGCTTAATAAATTTAGGTCTAGCACAGAAAGTATGTGCAATACAGGGTTTAGCTCTATGTTATAAAGAACTAGTACAAACAAATAAAAATGAAATCAGAATACCAAGAAGTACATGCATAAGAGATGAGATAACTCACAGCAGCTAGATTAGTACACATTTGACTTCAGCAGCTATAAGAAAGCCAATGGAGCATACCCTTTCCTGATAGGTCACTGGGACTTGGAATCCCATGTGCAGCGTTGGCAGCAGCATAAAGTGGTGCAAGCCACTGCCTGGACGTAACCCACCAGCACTCTGTCTCAGAGTTGACCATGGATCTTGGCTCCATCCTTCACAGACTGCTTGCTCTTGGTCTGTGATCCTTTATCTCTAAATTCCCACTTTCTAACCTGTACAGTAAGCAAACAATAGTCCCTCATTGCGTCCTGGCGGGGATAGTGGAGGCGTCCTCAGGAAAGGAGTTGGTCTCTCCTCGCACATGTTAAGTGTTCAATATTTGCTCACTTGGCTTCCCCTGTTGTTGTGCTTGGTGTGTCTGGCTCTGTTATAGCTGCTGATGACCACGTTGGTGTCTTTTCTAACATCCCATGAACACTGGCTTCTCAGAAGCAACACTGCACAGCAGCTAGGAGCAGGGACCCTGGCACCAGACTTCCAGGGTGGAGCTGAGGCTACCACTTTCCAGCTGGACTTGTGGAAATTACTGGCTTTCTCTAGGACTCGGTTTTCTTGTCTGTCAAATGGGGATCATCATAGTTCCTGCCTCCTTGGGATGTTATGAGGTTTACATAAGGGCCTGGTGGTGGTAAGCCCTCATTAAGGTTCACTATTATTAGTAGGTGCATGAGAACTGTTTATTGAGAGGCCAATGAATAGATTTTAGTGTGTGATAGTTTCAGGAAGTCTGGCTAATAGGAAGGTGTTTATTTGGTTCAGAATGCCTGTTTCTTGGCCTCCCTGTAATTAGTTTCTATTAGTAGGTTATTATTAAGTTGAGAGGAAATACTTTCCTGCGATGGTCAATGTCCTGAAATATGGCAGGTTAAATGGTACCGATGCTTCTCACATTGAAGTGGAAATTATTTTGTGGGTTTTAGTAATATGGATGAGTTCTAAGGTAAGTAGTTGGTCAAAAGTAGAGATTTTCCTGTAAAGCACTGGCCAGAAATAGCTAGGCTGTGGTCTTCTGGGAATGTTTGGAAACCTTCTCTTCAAGTCTTAGTTCTCCCATCCTAAAGGAATCCATGTCTCTGGTGTTTGATGGGGGAAACCTCGTGGAGTGGCAAACCCCCTGGGAAAGAGCCTCATCTTACTTCTGTATCCCATTCAGCATCCAGAACAATTCTGGGTCCACAGGACAATACGATCTGTAAGTTAATTATTAAAATAGGGCTGGAGCCGGGCATGGTGGCACACGCTTGTAATCCCAGTACTTTGTGAGGCGGAGACCGGAGGATCCGGGTTCGTGGCCAGCCTCAGTGCTCCCTCTCTCCCTCTCTCTCTCTCTCTCTCTCTCTCTCTGTCTCCCTGTCTCTCTCTCTTTCTACCTAGTGAGGCCCTCCACAACTTCCTGAGACCCGGTTTCAAAATAAAGTATAAAAAATAGGGCCAGGGGTGTAGCGCGGAGGTAGAATGCCCCTGGGTTCAATCCCTGGTACCGCAAAAAAAAAAAAATAGGGCTGGAGCTACAGCTCAATTGCAGATCACTTGCCTAGGGTGTATGAGGCCCTGGGTTCAATTCCCAGAAGTACAAAAATGATTTATTAAAATAATTTTTTTGCCAGGTGTGGTGGCACACACTTGTAATCCCAGTACTTGGGAGGCTAAGACCTGAGGATCCGGGTTCGCGGCCAGCCTCAGCTACTTAGGCCCTCCGCAACTTTAGTGAGACCCTATTTCAAAATAAAAGAATAAAAAATAGGCCTGGGGGTGTAGCTCTGAGGTAGAATGCCCCTGGGTTCAATTCCCAGTACCGTAATAATAATAATAATAATAATAATAATAATATTTTTTCCTTCCCCAACCTAGAGCTCACCTTCTGAAATTTCTAAATGATCACCCTAAAGAAAGCACTGTGCTAGTGTATGTGCACTTTTTATATATCATTATGAAATTAAGCAATATGAGACACAGCGTCCTGCTCTGAGGAGGGATTTGGCTGGAGGAGACCTGTGACTGATGCCACCTCTGCCTTCAGTGAGCCTGGTGACCTGGGCAGATCTCTGACTGCTGTGACTTCTACCTCTTCACCTGAATAGGAAACAGTGATGTCCATCAGGCTAATCCTAACAGGTACCATTTTTTTATGTTCATTTATTGGGGCATTGTAATTATACATTTTGATATATGTCAGGGTATGAACATCATACATGCACACATTGCACATTTAGCCCTCCCTTCAATCCCACCCTATTCCCTCCCCCTTCCCTCCCTTTCATGCTCCGGATAGTGATTGAGTCTTATAGGTTTGTGTATGTACATCATGTGCTATAGTGTGTTACCCTCCATCAGGCGAATCCTAACAGGTACCATTTTTGAATGGCCCCCACTTGGCAGCACTGGACCTGGTGCTATAGAAGAATCCTGCGTTTAATTTCCATCGCTAGCCCAACAGTAGCAGCTTTTACCCTCCTCGTGTTACAGATGAGGGCTACGGGCTTAGAGGGTGCAGGCACTTGCCAAAGGTGTAAATAACAGGCGCAGGACCTGAGTCCAGGCTTGTTTATACTCCATGAATCTATGAATAATCATTGATTGGTGACAAAGAGCCTTAATATGAATGGGGTTTTTCAGGAAGGATTAAGAGGTGACTTTCCCAGTATATTAAAAAGTCCCTTCACCGTTCCCTCCCTCCCTCCTCCCCTGCTTCCCTGCTTCCCTCCAGCACTTCTTCAGTCAAGTTCTGTCTGGCAGCTGGGCGTAGTGACACATGCCTGTAATCCCAGTACTTGGGAGGCTGAGACAGGAGGATCGGAGGTTCGAGGTCAGCCTCAGCAACTTAGTGAGACTCTTCAGCATCTTATCAAGACCCTCTTTTGAAACAAAAAATAAATTTAGGACTGGGGGTGTAGTTCAGAGGTAGAATGCCCCTGGGTTCATTCCCCAGTACTCCCTACCCCTACCAAAAATACATCCTCTCTGGCTCACCTGACCGGTGGTGAGGTTCCCCGGTACCTTCCTCTCTTTCTCTGGTGTCCTCTCCTTCTCCCTCAATGTGCTGATTCAATTGACATCAAATAATTACTCATTTGGTTATTTAAGCCTCATGAGAACAGGGGTGCCTCTCTGTATCCAGTCTGAGTCCAGAGTTTACCTAGTTCATCAACTAGGTGCTCAAAAAATGTTTGTTAAAAGGAATGACAGTATGAAGCCGGTCATGGTGGTGCATGATTGTCATCCCAGTACTTGGATAAAACAACATCCCAGTACTTATAAACAGCAACATAGGGAGACTGTGAGCAACCTAGCGAGACCCTATTTCAAAATAAAAAATAACACAACGACAAAAAGACTGGGGATGTAGCTCAGAGGTAAAATATCCCTGGTTTCAATCCCTGGTACCACACACACACACACACACACACACACAAAGTATAAGCACCTACTATGGGCCTCATGCTGGTGGGGGTCAAAGTAAGGAAAGATGGGTGGGTGGTGAAAAATGATAATGTTTCTATTCAACCAAGCCTTTCCAGTTTGTGAGTGAGCACGCTCCATTTGAGGCCAAATGAACATTCTTTAGGAGTGTTCTAAAAGATATTCTTATAGTTAGATATAAAATGTCCCCTAAAGAGCTCATTTATTAATGTTTGGAGCTGATGTAATTGAGTAATCCCAGCAGTGGATAAATCCATTTATCTGGGTGGTGACTCAGGCCCATGGGGTGTGGCTGGAGGCAGGTCCCTGGGGGTGCGGCCCTGGGGACTATATCAATGGTTCCTCCTCCCTATGCTCTCTCTTGCTTCTGGCCTCCATGATGTGAGGAGCACAGCTGTGTTCTCACTCTGCCTCCTGGCGCCATACCCTGAGATCCGCAGTCCCTGGCCTCACATGGACTGAGCCCGTGTGAGAAAATAAATCTTCTTCCCTCTGAATTACATGGTCAGTCAATTATAGTTTCAAGAATGCTGACTGTAACAGATATACTCTGAGCTGGATGGGAGGTCAGGTTTGATGAATACTAAAGTCCCTTACAATGTATAAATATGCACATTAATTTGCTTGTTTATTCACTCATTCAGTTACTCTGTTAGGAAATTGTTACCACCACAAATATTTCCTGGGCACCATGCTAGTTGATGGTGATATAATTGTAAGAGCTAATCATTTAGTAGAAAAAGTATTAGCTGCCATTTGCCAGAACTTCCTCTGAGTCAGACAGTGTATACACATTATCTCTGGTCTTCACAATGACCCTCTAGGTTATTCTTTTTTTTTTTTGGGCATAATCTCGTTTATTAGAAAGCCAATCCCCCTTTTAAAGTAGAGACCATACAGGAAACTCACAAGCAATAGGGCGTGACCCAATGGCATGCAAGGGTCGGGTCACCACGCCCCCCTGTAACCTATCATAGGTAGAGGCACCTGTTGTCTGTGAGCACGGAAGGAGGTAACTGCCTATCATAGCCCTCCTGAGGCTAGGTGGGGCTATCTGCGGGACCTCCCTCTGAGGGGTCCGCCAGCGCCATCTTTGCCATTGATATGCTGAGTCACTGCCACGTGGAAGAGGCCCAGTACTCTAGAGCAGGCTTCTGTTAGTCCACCAGGCCCTTTCATGGCACTGGGTGGAGACCCCAGCATCTCCCCCGTTTTAAACTTTGTTTAAAACCGGCGGTCGTGTCTGTCTTAGGTTGCCCTGCTCAGGATTCAGAAGTTGTTCGTCATGGGGGAGGCCCAGAGCTAGCTGGGTCACCTGTCTTAGGTTCATCTGACCTAGCAGGATCTTACCCGTCTTTGGCTATCGACCGGGCTGGGGTTTAATAGTTGGGGGCCCTCATATCGATTGGCCAAACTGGTATCGGATCTCCATTTGATGGATTTAGATGGCATGGAGTGGCTTTTGTAGGAAGGAGGTTAGGGCATTAAAACTGCATGGCACTTTAAATGAGTTCTTATCTTTAACCCATGAACCTCATCTCCTAAATATTGAACAACTTTATACAAGGCATTTATTTTATGTTCTAACCTATTATCTATATTTTCCTATATCTCTAGATCAGGAAGAAGGTTGCCTATTTATTTTGTTAAGGATGATCAAAAGCCAGGGTTTACTGAGACTTATTCTAATCTCCTTGTGAATGAATAAAAGGCTTGAGGATGTTATGTGACTTGCCTAAGGCCACACAGCTAAGAGGTGGTAGAGCAAGGCAGAACTGGAGTTAGACAAGATCCTAGAATTCTCAAAGAATAAAAGAATGTGGATTTCAAAGTGGGCAATGCATTTGTGAAACTTTGAGATCTATTAGAGAAACCCGTCCAGTTATTTGTGCAAGACTGGTTTTTAAGGGGCTACATTGATGCATGGAATCTTAATACCCATGTAGAAGGGGAGAAATTCTCAGTGTAGAAGGCAAGAAGCACAGGGAAGCTGCTATTGGGACGTGTCCCTTAGCCAGCTTCCTGGGGGAGCTCACATGGAAATGGTCTGCAGGGAAACAGGCCCACACACAGATGGGTGGGGATTGAGGAGAAAGAGCTTCCCAGGCCAAGAAAAAAGATTTCACATGTAAACCTTCTGCTTATTATTTTTAAGGGGAGGGGGTATATGTTACTTTTTTAGATGCTATACTGAAAACCCACTGTATCTTTCCTTCTCCCTTCTTTGGTGCCTATATTGAATGATGATTGTATTAGACAGGGTTCTCTAGATTAACAGAATACACAGAATGAGTATATTTTTAAAAAAGGGATTTATCAGATGGCTTACAGTTTGCAGCAATGTAGTCCCAGGTTCTGACTGCACGTGGAG